>JBAMBQ010003852.1:0-55037 GCA_037044495.1 Stegana nigrithorax
TAAAAATGCCATAGGTCCCAATCAAGGTGATTTGAAGCACAGCTTTGTACAGTGAGCTGCCAGCTGTCAAGTCCCACCTATCAGTTAGCAATGAAAATGTAAGAAAGAAATGCATTTAATTGTTGCAATTTTTCTATTGCACACACACACACACACACAAACACACACATGCAGGCGCACACACATAAGTCTGCCATAATAAGTCTGCAGCGACAACAACAACGTCAACACAACGAGGGCAACAATACCAATTCAAACAATACCGAAATGCATTTGAATTGACAACAACGAATCAGTTAGCGATTCACAGAGTGCATATAGCACAACGCAATAACAACAATAACAACAACAACAACAATCATAGAAGACAAGACAACAATAAACACGACGAATATATCACGAACCAACGAACCAACAAAGCAACGAAGCAACGAACAAGCGAACGAGTGAACGAGTGAACGATTTCCTGAAATCAAATCTAGCAAATCAGACCAAAGCCAATTCAATTCAAACCCAAAACCACAAAACTAAATAGAAAACTTAAACTGTTTTTGTTGTTTGTTTGGTTGTTTTTGTTGTTGGCATTTGGCTGTCGGCTGTCGGCTGTCGTTTGTTTGTCTGTGTTGCCGCTCTTGTTGTTGCCTGGGCCGCGTTGGGTTGAGTTTTTGTACGCATATCTAACTAATATTTGCAATCCAATATTTCCGACTCTCGACTAACTGAACTGAATGAATGAATGACTGAATGAGCGAATGACTGAATGACTGAATGGGCGGCAGGTGGGCAACGCTGCTGCATGCTGCATGCATGACTTCAATAGTTTGACTAACTAACTGACAGACTGACTGACGGCCGAGGGCAGACGTACTCAATGGGAGTGAATGAATAGCATTGAAGGCGCAAATTTCTGCTCTGCGCTGCCTTATATACGAGTTAGCATAGACACGGTGGCAGAAGCATTTGCTGAATCTATTTCGAACGAACGTTGAACGATGAAACGATGAAACGATGAGACGATGAGACGAGAACATGGTCTGATGAAGGTGTACAATTACCTTAACGCATCGACAATTATACGAATGGTTGGTTGCTTACAGCGTCGCAATTTCAACTACAGTCTAACACGGTGACTGTGGATGAAAGTGTGGAAGAGAAGGAGGAAGGAAGAGAAAGAGCGACGGCAGAGGAGGCAGCAGAAAGCACATGTGTGATTATATAGGCATAACCGAAACGGTTAAGGTGCGACGCGGCGACGGTTTGAGGCGTTTTGAATCGACTTTGTGGCAATATCAGGTGGGATATGTAATACGCGATTTTAAGGTAACTCATAGTGATGAGCACAACAATAACAACAACAATAACAACAACAACAGCACGAGTTACAATATAGGAGGCAGCAACAATGCGACAACAAGACAATTGCTGTTGTTGGGACAAGATGTTGTCGTTGTTGTTGTTGTTATTGGTGTTGTTGTTGTTGTAACCGTTGTTGCCTGGGCGGTGGGCGTCGTCGCATTGGTGTCGTCGATGGCATCCATAATCATCGTCATTGCCGTCGTCATCGCGATGATGATGATGTTAGTGTTTAGGGCGTTGCGAAGGTTGTTGCTTGCAAACCGCCGCTGACGATGTTGTTGACGACTACGACGCCGTTCGCGAATTAATTGGGTTTGCACAGTGACGAAAACTTACCGTATTTGCTGCAAAATCCTACAATTTTCACAACCTTTACTCTTCACTGACTCTGCTTATGCAACACAACGGGGGAACAACACATGATGCGCATAATTTTTATTATATTAATAATGATTTGCCTTAGAAAAAAGAGTTTTTTTTTTATAAAAACATTATGATTGCTAACCACTCTCTTCAACGTTTACAAAACGCATAAGAAATTGTCAACATTGCATGTAATTGTCTGTTTGGTTCCTACAATAAGAAATGAGCTGAGTCATAATTTCATAAGCTTAGATAAAAAACAGTCTGGGACTGCTAATAGGAATTGACTAATGTAATGAAGCAACTAAAGCTTATTTATCTAGCAGACATATTCTAGATTCCAACAAAAATATAAGCAATATTCAAGCAGCAAGAATTTGAATTGAAATTAGAGCTAATCGACCCATTGTACAAATTCGATTTGCTAAGCTTTCGTTTAGACGAGTTTTAGCGGCGATTTTACATATCGGGGCCGCAACGCATTTTAAAGATGAATGCCACACACATACACACGAAGTACACATATGCATGCAATTGGCACAACACAAAAACAAAAACAAATAAAAATAAAAGGAATAATAACAAAATAAATACTCTGCACGCAAATGGCTAAACAAACAACAACTGACTCTGACTAAGGGACCAAGGGCGCTAGACAGAGTTGGTCTGCTGTAGAAAGAGACACATTGGCACATCGACAGATGGCAGGGGGCGGAGGATGGTGGGGTGTAGGTGAGAAGCAAGCTGCTGAATGCGTTTTAAAGGGGACGCTCAGAGCAATTTAGGATACAGGCTCTATTTACTTTTTAATTGGCAAAATTAATGCAATGTAATGAAGCCGAACCGAACGAATGAACGAATGAACGAGCGAACGAACGAATGCACGAACTAGTGAGCCGGCGAACAAGCGAACGTGCGAACGGAGGAATGAATAAGCGAGGGAGAGCTGGCAGGGCCGGCAGAACCCGACGAACGATTGAATAAACTGCACAGATACTACATCTGAGACGCAAAAGTATCTAAATATTGTTTTATGAAATTCTAAGAAATTCAATTTTTAACTCAAAATGTTTACTGTCTTATTCCATCCAATGTTGTTCTGCTACTGTTGTGTGTTTTTTTTTTTTTGTTCACTGCAGTTGTCGCTGTATCGCTCTCTCTCCATCTCGCTTTCGCTGGCTCTCTCTTTCTGCTTAATGTCATTTGCTTAAGTGCGAATAAATAATTAAATGAAACAAGCAGACGAACAACACAGCGGCAAGTTTTGATCCGGCTGGATCTGTTGTTGTCGGTTTGTCGGCTGATCATGAAGATCATAACGATCGAAGCGTTGGCTATGGCAATGAGAATGGCAATGGCAATGGCAATGGCAATGGCAGTGAAGATAATCATGATTCTTGTCTGATCTTCATGTTGTCATTGGCATTGCCGCCTGCAAAGAATGCGCCAAACAAGACCTCAGTCGCAGTCGCAGTCGCAGTCGCAGCCGCAGTCGCCGTCACCGTCGACGTCGCGAACTTTGCCTCAGTCTCGGGCATGCTCTTGGCTTTGGTCTTGGTCTCAGTGTCAGAGATTCCGTTTCAGTCAGTCACACATATTGAAGTAATTATTATCTGCTTTTTAAGATCAGTAAAGAAACTTCAATTTGAAGGCCATAAACAATCAACGCATATTGCACACTGTCAAAGGCATCACATCCTCGAGACATCAGCCCGCGGTATCAACACGCTTCAGGCAATGCGCTTTCTGCGGCCTGCCGCCACTTTGCAGAGCCAGCAGCAGCCGGCGGCGGTGACGCGGGGTTCGCATGCTCGACATATGGCATGCGATCATTTCGTGACTCTTGCTTGCCCTTTCATTTATTTATTTTTTTTTTTTTTTGGTTTTTCCTTGTTGTTTTTGCTTATGCGGTTTTTGTTTTGTTTGGCCCCACCCATTCTCAATGAGTTAAACTTCTTGAATCGGGTTCAGTCTCTACTAGAACGATGATTGAGCTCACATGTGAATTGCACTTTCGTATGCACTTTTCACATATACCGCAATTCAATTTGCGCAAAGTGCAAATATTAAATCGTCAGCATCAACAGTCGATCATTCTAATAAAAAGAATATCGCGAAAGGTTTATTGGAATGTGTTCGATTGACAATATCAGACCAATAATTGAACAGACTTCATTGTGGACACATCAGCTGGCAAGGTGTAACACGACAATGTGGTCTTCAAAGACCGACTGACTGCAGAACAAATGATGAAGGCAAATGCGATTTGCAAACAATGGCAATCTACCTGCCCCAACATCCCATCGTACGGCATTAGAGCGAAAGGCGACACTGGCAAGATGACACGGCAGCGACAGTGGCAACAAGTGATAATCCCTTGACAAAGGATACTCTTTTTTTTTATGCTTGCTTTGCTAGTCGTTTGTGTCGTACACGTCTTATGCTGGCGCAATTTCAACACCCTTCGCTGTGCGTTGGCCAATAGACGTACCTGCTGCAGAGCGGCGTGACGTCGCATTCGATAGACCGGACGCTGAGGCCAGTACATTGCGAACATTTTGACTGATTTGTTTTTCGCGATATTCGTTGGCAAACCATGCCTAAGCCGCCACGGTGTAGCTGCAGAGTTGTGAGTGTCGCCAAGCATGCTTACAGAGTGAGCGAGGGCAGGAAGAAGGGAGCGAGGGGCAGAGGCAGTGGCTGAGTGACAGCAGCCGTACTGCATCCGCAATTGTATCTGTGAACGGTTTACCCGTTTATTCCCCAAAGACAGTCAGCCAGGCAGTCAACCAGGCAAGTAGAATGGCAGGATGGAAGGATGGCAGGATGGCAGGATGCTACGGCGGTATGGCAATTCGGCAGACAATCGTTTTCAATGTGTATGTGTGCGTGTGCGTGTGTGTGTGTGTGTGTGTGCTCGTGTAATGCGACGTGTTTGCATCAATTCGAGCATACGAAAACGGTTTATTTTGCTCGATTAAGCCGCCTTTGAATGATGTTTGCCTTGCCGGGATTGGGTTGGATTGGGTTTGGGTTTGGGTTTGCGTTTCGATTTGCGGCGGTTATGCTCTTGGTGTCTTTCGCGCAAAGAAGACAGCATGCGCTCATATCGGAAAATGACAGGAAGCAATAAAGAATGAATGAATATTTGCCAGTAAATTTTTATATTCCATTTATAATGCTCCGCAAAGAAGACGAGAGTTAATAATAATGTAAGCACGCAAGTGAAGCAACCGAGAAATATCAGAAGCAATTTCGTTACTCGAGAAGCTTAACCAGATTTCGGCACATCGTAAACAGGCACGGCAACAAAGGCTGCAAAGGCTACAAAGTCTGACAACTGCGGGCAATAAATATGTGTCGAATCTGGCTCATCTACGGATTGTGTGCGGCTCAGCTGCAAGTGCCTGTGCCTGTGCCTGGGCCTGGCGAGTGAAGTGTGCTGGCATGCGTGGCAGGCTGTTACAACTGTAAGGATGTGGCCATAAGGAAATTTAAAAAACACTTTAAGTTGCCTCACACGCTTTCCATAGGCGTCTGAGAATAAGATTTCGGTGCAGTCTATTTTAAATCCCATCGTACACATGCAGTTCTGTAGTCTATGAAAGTAAAACTTAGCATATGCTGAGATGTGTTTTATGAGCAATTTGATCTGGCAAAAAGTAAAGTGTTGAAAACTTAAACTAAATGTTGAAATGTAACTGACCTATAAAGTGAGCATCAGCTGATGAAGTTATGTGGGGCCAACAAACTGTCAGACAGCTGCGGAATTTCAACTTTTACCGACTTTTGCGCTGCCTGCCAATTGATTAAAACGACTTTGCCGATATTCACACGCTTTGCCGCCGCACATGTTCGCCGTGGGACAAAAATTTACCAAAAAACAACAAAAAGAAAAAATCTGTTCAAATGCGTAAAGTGAAGTAAAAAAGACCAACCGAAATGAGCGAAGAAGCTCACATGAGCTGCTGCTTTGAATGGGTCAATTGATTGCTGCTGCAAGCGATCATGATCACGAAGATCATCATCATCATCATCATCGTATCAACGACAAAGTTGTGTCGCACAGCAAATCTTAAACAAATCAATACGAAAAAGAGCCTCAACTCACATTCAAATGGCATGTCAAATATTCAAGCGAGTAATTGGCATTAAACGCGTTAAAAGAAAATCACAACATCAACAACAACAACAACAACAACAGCCGAGAGTAGCAGCAAACAGCGACTGCAGCAGGAGCAGCTGCAGGCGCAGACTGATCGGTGATCGCGAATTGCATTTTGTACATCAGCAGTAAAACATCTGGAGCACAAACGCTCGCCGCGCCCACTGATCTTTGCCGCCTGCGATCCTTGCCTGATTGCTACCGATCGCCAAAGTCAAAGCCAACTTTTAGTTCAAGTTCGAGTTCGAGTTGATCGCAATGAGTGTTGTATGCTCTGCGCTGTGTGCTGTGCCTCGCTTTTGATCTGTCACCGCCACCAATCGAATCTTGGCTGCTGCTGCGATTACCGCCGCGTCGACTGTGCCTGCCGCGCCTACCGCGCCTGCTAAGATAAAATTATTGAAATTACATTGGAAAACGCTGCGCAGACTGGCGAACTGGCGGACTGCGGGCTGCGGGCTGCAGCACAGCTGGCAATGTGGCAATCTTGTTGGCTGTTAATGCGACACGATCAGCCACACTTGAAGGTAGTCGACAACACTTGACTTCGTTGATGATCCCCGTCGACTTTGTCACCGTCCCGTCAGCGTCGTTGGCGTCATCGTTGTCGTCGCCGTTGTTATGATTGTCCTCATCTCTGTCGTCGCTGTTGGGTGCTGTGGCAATAATTATCGCTTTTAGCTGCTGTCAATGTAATTTGAAAAATGTCGTCAACTCGTAGCTCATCATTGAGTTGATTGTCATCAGTGGATGCACCCAGCTCCAGCTGCTGATCAGCACTGATTTTTATTCGAACGCATGCTGCACGGAGTTTTATCCTTGTTCTCGTCATCGTCATCGTCATCGTCACCGTCATCGTCATCACCGTCACCGTAATCACCGTCGTGTGTTTGTGTGCGTGTGTGTGTGTGTGTGTGTGGACATTTCGCATATTTGTTTAAAAGTAATCATCATTGAAATATTTATTGATTCGCTCACTCGCGCGCGCCAAGCTAAGCGATCCTCGACTGTGCTTTGTCTTGCCTGGTCACACAATTGCTTCCGTCGTGGCATCTTGTAATGGGTCCGTTTCAGCAATTGGTTCTCACGTTCGGCTTCGCATTGTCGAAGCCACAGCCACAGCCAAAGCCAAAGCCAGAGTCAAAGCCAGAGTCAAAGCCAACGCCAGAGCTGTGCCAATTGTTGTTGGCAGCGTTATCGCGACGCCAGTTAACGACTTTGGCTGCCTTCATTCGTACTTTGGCTACTTTGATTTTTGCTGTTAATGTTGTTTTTGTTACAGCAAGTGCCTGCGCCCGCTGCCTGCTCACTGGCATTGCCATCGACGACATCGTTTTCATCATCGCTGTCGTTCTTGTTGTTGCTGTTGTTGTATTTTTTGTCACCATCGACTTGCAGTACTCGCGGTTTTTTTCTCGTCTCTTCTCTCAGTTGTCTCGTCTTCTGCGTTCGCGTCTTCGTCTTCGTGTTCGTTGGGTCGTTGTTGCCGTTTATCAATTATGACAAATCTTCGCGCATGCGTGGCTTCCATTTTTTTTCATTGCATTTGTTTTTGTTTTGGTTTTTCTGCCATCTCTATTATGGTACTTACAGCCATTTTTCTATGCTGCTTTTCATTTTTCTGCAATTTTTAAACTTCAACTTGGTTCGTCGCTGTGCTCGCGTTTTTCCTTTTGTACTTTATGTCTGCGTCTTTCCATCATTTTTAATTTATAAATTGTTTTTTTTTTTTTTTTTTTACTGAGACTGTGACTGTGACTGGGAGGCAAAGTTGCGTCTTACACCTTAACGCGCTTTGCTCCTCCAACTGAGCACATTGCTGCGCTCTGCCGCTCCGCCACTCTGCCGCTCGGTCGTTCTGCCGCTTATTGCTTTAATCGTTAATGTTCGCAATTAAAAGTGGTCGTTGCTACTTAGTCTGCTTCTTCTCGGTGCTGGCCGGTCACGCCCATTTCGCATTGATTGATTGTGCGAGAGGGAAACGGTCGTTGAACGGTTCGGATTTGAATGCCGCATGCAAGAAAATTTATCACAAATACCGATTATTCATTCTGCACAGCGGAAGCAGACCAACTGATCAGAGACAGAGAGCGCATGAAGCCTAATGTGCAGCCAAAGCCTCCACTTCGCATTACCCCTACTTGCACTCAGCGACTATGCCATATAATGGGTATCACTGCCTTTTTTGGTGAGTGGGTGGGTGGATGGGTAATGGTGTGTCTTCAAAGCCATGCCTTTGGCATATATGACCCAGGTAACCCCAATATGCCTCAAGTGATTTCGTCTGTGCTCTGCTGTTTCGACTGGCCCCGATTGTTGCAATTCTCGATTTCCAATTCAGCCAACACCTAACGAGACCTACTTCGATGAGCATTTGAGCGCGTTGCCGTTGGCGGTGTGTGCGTGTGTGCGAGCGAGCGAAAGTGAGTGCGTAATGTAAACACGTTTAGACATGACGACAAGTGGCACTTTAGCGCATTAAGAAATGCTGCATGAGTGTCACTCCTTTGGCCACGGTGGGCGATGGTCGGTGGGTTGGGGCCGGCGGTTGGGTGTTAGAGAGGCACGCTCAAACATACTTGCGGCTGACAGGATTATTCTGCTGCCTGCCTGGCTGCCCTCTCACCTGCTCATCTGCTCAGCTGCCCACATGCCCACCTGACTGCATGCCTGCGTGCCTGTGTGGTTGCCTGTTGCTTGTTGCCGGTTGCCGGCTGCCGGCTGCCGGCTGTTGTTGGTTGCTTCTTTAATCACTTTTTGGTAAAAATTGAATTTGTTTAGTCATCAGCATTATTTAATAAGAATGAGTAGCAGCAAGCAAGACAGGTTGGTTAACTCAGCGCTGCTGCCACGCAGAAAATCATCATCCTTATCATACAATTATAATGCTGAGTCAGTGCAGCAAACAGAAGCCAACCGGCAGTCAGTCACAAATACACTCACTCACACACTCGCTCACTCCTCGCACACTCCTCGCTCAGCTCGTTTATTCACTTAGTCAGTCATTCTATGTGGCTACGTGGGCTCATTGCCATCAACATTGCCATCGCCATAGCCATCGCCGTCGTTGGCCGCTAAGCGTCTTGGCTGCTCACTGGCTCACTGGCTTGCCGGCTTGGCTGTTTGGCAGACTTCCTTGTCTGCTCGCACATGTAAATTCAACTTGTTTGAGTCTCTTCGCCTGCACTTGACTCGCGAAGGCGCGCGCGCTCGCTGCTGCTCTTCGCTTGCCGACTAAATGTCAATTTGACAGACAAACTGTCGACTATTTGAAGCGTATGCAGCTACTGTCTCGATTATGATTTGGCCAGGCGGACGGACGGACAGCCGAAGAGCCGCTCAACAGCCGCTTCAACTGCAACTTCAAGTGGCTTCGAGTCTTCGGCATCATCGACTTCAGACGCCGATTCGGTTTCGGATTGTGTTTCTGTTTCTGATTCTGTTTCTGTTTCTGATTCTGAAGCCGAAGCCGAAGTCGAAGCTGATGCTTTGCAAACATTCAATAAAAATAATATTTGCGATTTTCATCTCTCGTCGTCGTCATCGTCGTCGTTGTCGCCATTGTCGCCGCTGGTCATCGGTCGTCGCCATCGGTTGGTGTCCGTCTGTCGTCTGTCGCCTTTTGTGGCTTTTAATTGATTTAAAAGAAAATTTCCATGGCATTTATGCATTTTTAAATGCTGTTGATGATGACGACGATGACAGCCGCCTCGCTTGGCTGCTGCTGGCCTTTTGTGTATTCTTTGGAAATCGTCGAAATGTTTTTATTTGTTATCGATTAATCGCTTTGGTACTCATGCACACCCGAGTGTTTCTTATTGGAATACCCGCACTCGCGTACGCGTCTCTCTTCCTATCTCGACTCGGAATATCTCGAAATGTTGCTGCGTAATTGTTTTGAAGTTTGCCACAAAGATTGGTAGCAGCACAAAATGCTACTCCACTTGACTGCTTCACTGCCTCTATATGCCTGTCTGCCTGTCTGCCGGAATGCCACAGCATTCGCCTGCCCCTCCCCATGCCCCTGTGTCGCCCTTTTCGACTTGGCGCAGGCAGCCTTGAGTGCGTCGGCAAGGCGGTGAGCTGTATTGCTTTATGTGTAAATGTTTCTGCAGCAGCCTTTCAGCTTTCAGCCTCAGCCTCAGCATCTGCATCTGCATCTGGCCGCGTAACTGCTGCTGGCTCTCGATTCACGTTTCTTGTACTGTTTTTTCTTCTTTTTCTTTCTTTTTTTTTGTCTTCTTTTAACGTTTTTGAATGCGGTGTTTTGTTTTTTGTCAAATTGTGATTGATCGATTGTTTGCACACGTTTTCTTGAGTAGAAATTACTGTTTCGAGCAAATTTATTGAGCGTTTAACTAATTTCAACTGATCGATGACTCTCGCTAATTGGATTTTCGCTTTCGCTTATTTTCGATTCATTTAGAGAAAATCGAATGCAGCTACAAAAAAAGTGAAATTACTTGCAAGTTACTATTTGCCATTATCATGTACAGGAATTACATGCAAGTAGAGCACAGCAGAGCATCCCAATGACAATATGTGGGCCAACAGAGAAGGAAGCAGGAGTAATAGATAAATAAAAACATTTGCGATTTAATACCAACCGAGAATTGCTTAGCATTTTGAACACATTGTCACATAATTCCAATTGACAATACATAATAAAACCAAAAGACGAGAAGAAGAAGAAAAAGAAGAAAGGAGAAACACAAACGCGAACAATAAGTCGTTAAAATAACGGCCGAGACTACTAAAACATGGAAGACAACACTTGACAAATGTCAAAGTGACAGACTGGCGAAAACATCGTCTAAGCAGACCAAGCCGTCCGTCCAATCGTCCAACAGTCGTGTCGCCTGTCACTGATTGTGCGCGCATGTGTGTATGTAGGTACGTAGCATGTCATTGACAAATCGATAAACAACTCAATTAGCATTTTTTTAAATGTTAATCGTTCAGAGCAGACAAAGGAAAGCATCAACAACATGCACTCAGCTCAGTCGGCGCAGGGCCGGCGTCACTGCCAAGAAATCGTCGATACTCGAACAAGTCGGCAATCAGTCACAATAACAACAAAGTCAAAATCGAATCGAAACGAAACGAATCGAATCGAAAATGTAGTGAAACTCAAAAGCAAACTGAGCTGAGCTGAGCCGAGCTGAGCCGAGTGCCAGATGCTAGTGACAGTAAGCAGCCGTGGAGCTGTGACTGCGCGGCTGTGCGGCCGGGCGGTGGTGTGTGGTGGGTGGTGGGTGTAGCGAAGCGGTTAGCTCATAAATCAAACCATAAAAAATTAAGTTCAATAATAAATTTGTATGCCGATGTCGTAACGCACACAATTATGCAAAATGAGCTGTCAAACTTTTAAATTGACAGTTAGAGTTATTTTCATGCTGGTTTGCGCTCGGTGTATGCCATTCGGCTTGTGGAGCCGCGTTACACGCGAAGCCAATGAAATGCAAAGCAGCAAGCAAATGAGAACAAGCCAGCAAGGCACCAAAGCACCAAAGCAGCAAAGCAGCAAGCCAGCAACGCAGAAACAAAACACCAAAGCCAAGTCAAAGACAAAGCGAAACAGAAAACTCACTCTAACTTCGCTTTCCAGCGTCAGCAGTTAACTTGATTCGATTTGGCAGTGCTTAGTGAATTTCAAAACGATCTTAATAAATTGGTCCATACCGAAATGCGATAAAATGTTATATGTCATGGTCTATAGGGTTCCCAACGTTCTTTAACGCAGCTTTTTGACTTACGCTAATCTTTGGTATAACTGAAGCAAACTATGAACTTTCTAGATGGCTCTAGGCAATGACTTCAGATATAGAAATATAAAGTAGCGGAATACAGAGCATAAAACAGAAGACATATATAATGTACTGAAACACAGATTCAACTAGAAATTGCATGCATTTGAACCATCTGTCATGTCTAAAGACATACAAAAGTTTCATTGAAAATCAGCACATTATGATGTAAATTTCTTCAATTAAAAATAATTCAACTTAAACATGTGTGTTAATGCATTGAGGACTAAATAAAAAACCACAAGAGAATAAAAATTATGCGAAACCGAGGCGAAAATAAAAAGATTTAATCGATGATGATAATGATTCAATAATTCAATCACGTGTTATCGAATAATTGAATAAGTCATCATGTCCGACATACGATTTAATTTCGATACTTAACAAAAGTCCACAACAACAACAACAATAACACAACAGTAACACAACAACTGCAATTGAACGAAAACAAAACAAAAGTTGGGAGAGCCAATTGGGCCAACACTCGCGGCATACGCAAACGTACAAACGTACAAACGAACGAACGAACTAACACGAACAACAAAGCGGCTAAGCGAGTGTCGATGTTCGATCGACATCGGCAGTGAGAGTTTCCGAGAGACGGAAGCAGCCACATGCAGCCGCCTGGCTCGCTATGACGCAGCCGCTCACTGCTGTGGCAGCGAGCGAGACGGCGACTGAGTGTGGGATTGAGTGATTGTCGCAAAAGCTCAAAGGCGCAAACATATTCGAATTGTACTGATTTTTATTTATTTTATGTTCGAACAGAAACGTTTGCGGAATTTTTAATTCAATTCGATTGGGCGTAAAAAATGCGGCAAAGCAAAAACAAATGACAACAACAAGAACAAAAACGATGAGATATGCGTGTACTTTTTTTTCGAATTTATTTAGACCATGGGAAAAACTTATTTTGAGCTGTAGAATTGGGAGCAGAGTCTTCATACGTGGCGAAATGGTGGTCATTAAATTAATTTCGATTTCATTTCGGTCTCACATGTTCTGCGAGTTGTGGGCTTGGCCTCGGATAACTATATATGGTTTGGGGCAGCCTTCCGTTCAGTTCCTGATTTAAACAGTTTTTTTAGAAATAAAAAAATCTAGGAACCTCTTCAGCAAACGTCAAACTCGCTCGATTTGTCTTTCTATTTTCCGAGTCATTTGTTAGTTTTGTTCGAATAGTTACATGTTAAGTAAAAAACAATTTTATTTAATTTAAAGAGTACAAGAAAGAATAAATAATATAACACAAAAAAATAAATAAAAAAAAAAAAAAAAAAAAAAAAAAAATAAAATAAAAAATAAAAAAGCCAAAAAATGAATAGCAATCGAATGCGTAACAAGAACTATTCGCTTATTCTGTACTCCTTGGAGAGATTTAACCGTCCGGTGCATTCTCAAGAACTCTTTGCCTACGTAGCATCGCTAATTGATCAACCTGTTGAGCAAATCGAATCGCTTATGATGGCCGTCATCAGGACCGGCATTGATCTGGGTTACATTTGCGAAAACGAGGGCCTATACTCCTTATGTGGCTCGTCAAGGCGGACGGTGCCCGCCGAGGCAGAGGACAGCTTGCCGCATGCCTCATTGCAATTGGCGAGCAATTCGGGCGAGGCAAACCAGGGCTGCGGTGATCACCGTGCCAATAACTTAAATAGGCATGCGACGACTTAGTCAAAGCGTCGATCTGAGCGTTGTGCGAGGCGCGATTGTTTTATTTCATAAAATTAAATCGAAATTTTTTATGTGTCAACAAAAACAGAAAAAAAAAGTACAAAAACAAAAACAAAAGAAGTTTATGGTGAATGTGTTTCTCTGTCCAATTATAAGACTTTTCTTTAATGTGCTGCTACTATAGACTTGCTTTGGATTAGTCGCTTATCGAAAGGCCACCAAAGATTGACTTGACGTTATGACTCGACTGTTTTCTTTAAGTTCAATTGGGGAAATTTTGCAAACGTGAAAAAAGCAAACCACAACAGACAACTCGAAGTCAAGCGAGTGGAAGAAGTTTCGCCTCCCATATTGCAGTCGCAGACAGAATATACGATGCTGTTAGCTGCCAGCCGGAGAGTCGAACTGGCTGAGTGACCGACACAATGATTGACTGACAGAGCGACTGAACACGAACGAGCGCATGAACGAATAAACGATTTGACTGGCACTTGATTATTGGCTTCCAATTTGTTGCAGATGTACTCTCAATTTTCTTCAACGTTGCTCCGAAGCGAGCCAAGCCAGCCGCGCTGCGTCGCCGCAACATGAATGCAAGTCGACGCAACATTTTACCTGAATGGCTTCAATGAATGCGCAGATGGAACACTGTGCGACAAAAGTTCATTTTGCCGCAAGTACAGTGGTCTGAAAAAAAATTACGATTTAACTAAACAACCATGAGCAGCCTCAAGTCTCATATTCGAAACACTTTTAAGGAACAAAGAAGGCACAACGAAGCTCTATGTATACTTCCTTGGAACTTCTCGATGTAAGGTTTACATAAGCAGAAAATGCAAAGTTATATTGATATAAGTGTAAAACACAACGTTTGCTTAGTTGCCAACCTAAAAGAGGGCTGCAATTATGTTGTAATAGCTTTGAAGCAAACTGACAGAGTGAATGATGAACATCTATACTGGCTGAGCTGTGTGTGGGGCTGGAGTTATGTATATATAATGAATACAATTACATTTTTGCCTCGGTGTGAGGAATTTCATGGTTTCCAATCAACTGCATTTTTAAAAAAAAATTAAAGTTATGCCTCGGAAATATCTTCCTCTTCGACAGTCTGGTAGAAGTCTTAACACAAGTCCAGAACTCTTCGTAGACATTAGCCGAGTTGGCTTATGAACTGATTTCTTTATAATTACCGGCCTTCTTTCAACATATTTCGATCGAAATCCTTTTTTGTGGTTTAAAAAATCATGACGACCTGTGTACATAAAATCTCGATAATGACCAACAGAACCATCATCAGCACAATTATCGTCAGCAGTACGATGAGCAGCAAACGTGGCACAAAATGCTCATGAAACCGATACAGAAGTTAAATTGTAGCCAGCATAGAAATTAATGCAATGGAGAAGTATGGCCGCACAGCGAAAAAAATAAAAAAAAATAAAAAATCAAAAAGAAAAGAAAAATAAAAAAAAAAAAGAAACCAGACTAAAGCAGAAGGCGTCGATGTCGATGTCGACGTGGACATGGATGTAGACATGAACATGGACGAATTCGAGAGGGAGGAGACTGGGTAGCAGGGCACGATCTACAAATGAATTGAAGCTGCAGAAGTTGGCAACGCCACAGTCGACGCTTTAATTTACGAAATCGGCGGCAGGAAAGGAGTTATTAACTTTTGCCCATGACAGGGCGAACGCGCAGAGTCGCGCGGCGCGGTGCGGCTGAGAGCAACGCAGCAACTTCTGCAACTTTTGCAACTTCAACTGTAATACGAAATCAAGTGAGTAAGTGAGTGAATGTGCGTCCCAGTTCAAATCCAAATCCGAGTATGAGTCTAAGTGCGAGTGCGAGTGCGATGAAAATGGCCAGCGCAAGTGCGAGTGCGAATGCAAGATTGCGCCAATGATCGGTTCGGAACGGATCGGTTGGTTTGGCTCGGCATGCGCGTTACTTAATGAAGCCCAGTTCGATCGATTCTTTTACTGTTCCGCTTTGTTTTATTTTTAGTTCGTTGTTATTGTTGTTACTGTATGTTGTTGTTTGTATGCGATTGTGTTTTATTTTATGAATGTTGTTGTTGTTGCTGTTGTTGTTATTGTTGCTGTTATTGCATTTTCTGTGATCCATGCAACATTTTCGATCTGTCCGTCAGTCAGCTGCCATTTTATGCCCATGCTGCTCCTCTACATTCACGATTCTCCATTTACTGGCTGGGTCGAACGCGAATGAATGCCTCCGTTTGAGGCTTCTGCCAAGTGTGCCACAAGAACTACTGGCCGTCAACTGGCTGATACTGATTGATTGACATTCGTAATTTCGCCCTTTTTTCTTTTTTTTTTCTGCTTTTCTGCGATGCGCCGATCGCGGTTTTTCTGCAGCCTCTACTCCTGCTGGCTGCATCGTTCGATCTCTTTCTCACCGCTTAGTTAGTCAATAAATCGCGCTGGCTCGGACGCTATTCGTAAATACGTATTACGAGTATAAAAAGAAAGAAAATATAAAAATTAGGTAAACGTACCGTGTACCGGAAATGTTTAAACGTGTGTAAATAAATTTAAAAAACAAAAACAACAAAAGAAATTTAAAAAAAAAAAAATGTATTTATTAAACAGTCTTTTTTATATACAATTTTTTTTTTTTTTTTGTTGCACTGTTAGGAAACCAGTTCAGCGGCTTTATTCAACTGAATGAAGTTACTTGGCAAGTACTCGCGGTTGCGATGACAGATCATTCATGAAATCAAATGGCCAACAAAATTCTTATGAATTATAGCCACAAAATGGCAACAATACAACTGACAGTACGTCAAACAGCAGCAACAACAGCAACAGCAACAACAACAAAAATAATTATAAACATTATACAACAATAATTAATTAACAGAAATTATTTTAAACTTCATTCAAAAGTTTGCAGTCAGTCAGTCCGTCAAAAACGCCAAGTCCCAAAAACCAAAAAAAAAAAAATAAAAAAATCATATTGGATGCGTGTAGTCTTCGTGTGTTGCTAAGGCGCAGGGCCAGCGTCGCTGCGGGGCAGATTGGCCGGTAAACATTAGTGGTCAAAACGATTTCGTCGTCGCCGTTGTCGTCTTGGCAGTCATCGTTGACTTGTGGTAATTATGAATTTCGAAGAATTGTAGCAAACAGAAAAAATTTGTATATTATGGTCGAAACATAATTGTGTTAATAACAACAACAACAACAGCAACAACAACAACAAAACAGAGCAGCCACAAAAACAGAAGTTAAAAACGAATTCAAATAAATGTGGCTATAAAAAAAAAAAAAAATAAATAAAATAAAACAGAAACACAACATTCAGACAACGCTTAGATCAACGCATTCGGTTTGGTCTGTCGAGCAAACATTCTGCGGATCTATCGAAAAGGCTGCCAACTTTGCTAAATAATCAAATGTCAAAGCTGAGATAGATCGAAAATTGCAATACACTGAATTTGGGCTGTTTCCAAATTATCATTTGCCTTTCTTCCAGTATTTGCACGGTCGCCTATTTTTTCAAAAGGAAGCAGCAGATTTTGACCTTTTTGTTGCCAATGTGTTGATGTATATATTTCCAATGTGCCGAACGCAATTACGAGATTTATGCCTGCCGATGATACTCTCAAATGTCGAACTGACAAAAATTTATTAAGCCAAGTCGTCGGCAATGTCGTTGCCCAGATTCATTGAAGACGTTTTTCGAATACGAAAACAGAACGGCATACATTTTTGCCGCATCGACGTGTCAGCACATTGTATCCGATAGAGGTGATGATGAGGGCGATGGCGGTGCGATACTTAAATATTTCCCCATCTGTTTAACGCTTTTCGCGTTTATGTTGTAGTACAAGCAGTTATAAAATTATGGAAAAAAAGTACAAAAATAATAATAAAAAAAAAAAAAACAAAACGAAAAACAAAGAAAAACATATGAAAAAGTATTCCCACAGTAGTTGGCTCATTGGTTCGTTGGTTGGTTGTTTTATAATTTCTACGAAAACAATTTTTTCATATGAAAAATCAAAACCAAGTCGAAAAGAATAACGTTTATAGCGACGAAATAAAGTAAAGCTGCTGTTGGACCCCTCCGGATTAACTTCCACCAATTGCCGACACTCGCTGCGCCGAGCTGTGCTGTGCAGTGCCAAAGCGCGGTGGGGTATGTGGAAGCTGTCAAGCAGCAGGCCAAGAAACAGCAAAAGCCAAAACTAAACAGAAAAAATAAAAAAACAAAAAAAAAACAAAACGAGCAAAGTAACAAAAAAGTGCCATTAAATTTATAGTCATTAAAAATAATATTTTTATACATTACTAACTGTTAAGTTGTTTAGCAACAGGTTGTGGCCGCTCGGACGGACAGACGGACAGATGGACGGTCGTTCGTAGTTGATAGTTTGTTGTACTTGGGCTTGGGCTCAAAAATCGTTTGCTTTTACGATTTTCTCTTCTGCTTTGCGTCTGCCATTCATTTGCAAGATTCGGAAATGCTTTGCAACGGACAAGCGGCCGGACAAATATTTCACATACAACAAAATTACAACCATCGCAAGTCCAAACTAGTCACGACAGTCCACATTCAATGGGATACCGTTCACTCCGCATTAGCTTATAGACGGCTGAGAGGGTGCGATTAATAACCCATCCTTACTTTTTTAAGCTTAGGCCACACAATTTTCGTACGATTTGGATAGTAACTAAACTTCGATCAGCAAAACTTCATTCGCCGCCCCCCTCGGCTGAATCCACTGCGAGTTGAATTAGTTGGCCACATGCTGCTGAGCCAGCCAAATCATATAGAGGCAAGTGAAGAGCTTTTCAATAAGTCGACTTTTCCCCTGTTGGCTTCAAGCGGAGGACGAGTGGGTGATGGGCAATTGGTGTTCCGAAGAGTTGCAGCCACAATAGGCAACGTGCTGCCTCACTGCACCGCAGCCATTCAGCTTAAGAAGTCCGTAGCGCATTCGACACAGCACGCACAGCATAGGCAAGCGCCGAAGACGACTTCTACGACTTCTACGACTTCCACGACTTACATAATTAATTCTTTCAGTAACTGCATAACTCGAGTTCAATTCACCGTCTGCGTCTTCAGTTGGACTTAGTAAAAGTGGCGAAGATTAAAATCCACAAGAACTGTACTCGCATTCGTATTCGTATTCGCATTCGCAGTCGCATTTGATTGACATTTTACATTAAATGCTAAACTATCTCATCTACGTATAAGCATCTTGTCTCTGGCCGCAGCTTCCCGGCAGGCAGGCAGGCAGGCAGGCAAGCAGTCAAATGCAGCGAGTCCAGGACCGAATCCATGCGTTGAAATTGATCAATTTCACATAATTTCAAGCCAAGTCTTAGACTTAATGCAAATCCGACATTCGGGCTTGCGTTAGATAAGCAGTTAGAGGCTTCTTCAGCTATGCCATCCGAATGCCACAGATTGGCCAGCCTAAGCGAGCAAGCGAAGCAGATTGAATGGGAATGAAGCGTCTGATTGCGGTTTTGTAGGCGCGTTGGGAACTTCACAAAACCGGCAATCTTATGATTGACAACTTTTGATTGTCTGACTTTGTCTTGCCAACTAACTTTGAAGATATTTTATGGATTTTCCGCTTATTCCTTAGCGTGCGCTTCACTGCCCATCGAAGGAACAAACAAGCAAGCGAACCTGACTCCATCGGCCTTAACCTCAACCTCAATCTCCTCGTACTCATACTCGTCCACGTCCTCGTCCTCGTCCTCATGCTCACATTCAAGCGCAGATTGAACTCCATCCTCGTGCTTTTGGGCACTTTTTAATTGCTACGTATGCAGAGCTTTTTCTATGCTTATAATTTTATTTTCTCGAAGCAAATTCTCATCTCGAATTCTCATTGATATTTTCGAATGCTAAGCGTTGCTTGCTTAGTCGCTAACTGGCTCGAGCCGAGTGGCACGCCGCGGCATGCGAGGGCAAGGTGGCAGAGGCCGAGCCTGGCTGTGAGTTGGCGAATATTTCTTTGATTTGCTAATTAACGGTTTGTCGGTTAGGTTTGACATTCGAACATACTTTCTTGACATTTCACATTCGCTTTTGGCCACCGACCAGAGCCCAGGCCACAGTGCGATTGCGAAGCGCGTAACTGATCTGCGCTTTGGTTAGATTCGATTTGTGGCAGCTCGCAAGGCACCACAGTGCTGCAGCAGTTCCTGCCGAGGAAGCGTGAGAGTACGCATGTGCGAGTGAATTTGTATTTGTCTGCTGTCTGCTGTGCATCGTGAATGATCCGCTGATATTGATTAATGCTGGCCATAATACCGATTTCTCCATTCAGTCTGGCCGGCTTGAGGCGAGCTGTGCCAGTTAGTTGAGCTCGCTGGTGGCAACATTGACAGCAACAGTCAGTCAGCCAGCCAGCCAGCCAGTCAGTCAGTTAGTCCGCGATTCAAGGGCAGCTCTGACCATTCTGATCGTTCTGACCATCCAAGCATTTGTGTTCGGTTCTGTCAATCTGTCTTCTGTTTGCTTGAGAGCTGTCAGATGTTATGATATGCGTGCAAAACATTTGGTCTACGCTTCTTGTCTCGATCTTGCTGGCAATATTTACGATCAAGTCAAGACATCGCAAGTTTCAGAAATACATATACTCTGCAACTTGGGTTCGGTAATGATCAATGAGCACACTATCGATATTAGTCGGGTGTGAATTTGTGTTTTCTCTTCTCCCTTTTCTCTTTGCTGGCAGAATTCTGTTTGTGAATATTGCAGGAAGTACACATGAAAGATATTATTAATTATTTCTTGCGCATCTTTGACTTTTGGAGGAGATTGATCTGAGTCTCTGAGCATCTGAGTCAACTCTGCATATTCAATCGAGACTTTGCTCGTAGTTATTGAACTTACTCGATTAAACACTGTGATAATTCACCAATTAAATCCAAATATCCGCTTCTCTCATTTCACTTAATTGTGTCGTTCATTGTTTACTCGAGTCAATTAAAGTCGGTAAACTTGTGACCTCACCGTACTCTGGAGTTTCTAATCTTATTTATTTCATTTGATGACTTATGAGCTAAGAACAAACTGTGAAAATTTCAATGAACTCTGCGGCGAGATCAGAGCATACAAATCAATCCAGCACAAAACGAGATCCTTGATGGCAGGCAAACAATATCCTCTACAGAACAATACCTGCAAACATTGAGATAAAACTATTTTCATGGGCTGCTCGAGCGGCGGCGTGTGTCGGCAGAACCAGAATCAGAATCAGAATCGTCGACTGACGGAAACCAGATTAGTCAAAAAGTCGTATGCAAAGAAAGCACACCAGGTAATCGCTTGACAACTGATAGTAAACGTTCCAATGATGAGATTAGCTTCAACGAAACAAGTGCAGCGTTTACTCCGATAAGCGGAGAGTCGCTGTTGACGTGCGGCTAATCGGCAGCGCGTGAAATTGTGTTCGAAAGCTGATGGCCGAGGCAGAGTTTTACATACTGTCTAGAGGAGAGGCAGCACAGAGCGAAAGACAGCAAACAGAAACCCACATAGGACGGCAGGTAATGCAAAGTTCAACACTCGGTCGTTGACGGCAACGGAGGAGGATCGTGTGGCTTATTAATGATGATGTGGTGTTGATGTTAAGTGCAGTTTAATTAATGAATTGTAGTTACAGCGAGTGTTGACTAGTTGTAGATGAGGTACCGAAAATTACATGAAAAAAAAAAATAAAAAAAATAAAAAAAAGAAAACTAAATGCCTTAGAGATTTGCATAGTCGCATGTTGCGGATTGACTTCTTGTCTGACGTTTGAGCTTGCAATGAAGACGAGTGAGGAGCCCCGTTGTTTTGCCTTTTGTCTTACGGTTTTCTTGTCTCCTTTTGGTTATTTTTTTCCGTTTTTGGATGAGGTTATCCATCATACAGTTGCATATTGTAGGAGTAATGCTCAGCGTGAACTTGAGCGATGCCGGGTCTTCGCGAAGGTATTGGCATCGGGTGTGAAATGGATGACTGAACGTCTGGGCTGTTGCATGGACTGGCCCAGTGCCGGTTAATTGCAGGGCGGTTTAACTTTTGTGCCAAGACAAATTCAACTTCCTGCATTTGCATGTGAATTTAGACACGTTCACACATTCACGCATTGGCTTACTTTGTTGGATTAGTCTACGGTTAGACGGCATAGCTGTGTCTTTTCTTTTCTTTTCTTTTCTTTTCTTTTCCTTGGTTTCTTTACATTTTTTCTGTTTCTTAACAATTAAAGCACAGTGGGTGCAGAGTTCTGCTCAAATGGTTAACAAAATGGTTTATGTATCAACCTGATATTAAATTTAGGTTTCGATGAGGAGCAGCGTTGGCCAGTCAAAAATTTTATAGTCTACTTGCGTTGACTGCGATTAAGTTGAGTCAGTCTTTTCGTCTGACTTGCCTTGGTTAAATCCAAATCCAAGGCCAGCAGCGTGCTCACATTGAAGAATCCCAAGACCAGACGCACAACTTTGCACTTAAACGCATGCGTGCAGCCCACTGTGCTTCACTGTGCACACACCAAAGGCAATGGCAAAGGCAGAGGCAATGGGTTTGCTTTGTCTAACGTTGCTCATTGGGCGTTTTGGTGTCGTTGGAGTGCGAAGTCAATGTCAACCAACTAACGCTAACATCTTCTTCTTTGCCATCTGCAACGCTATCGTCATCATCATCGTCATCGTCATCAGCAGCAATATAATGATGATCATTATTGCGGAGATGATGATTGGGCCAAGCGTTGATTCGTCAAAGTGTGAACTGAAATGTTGTTGCACTTGAAAAGCAAGTGCAGATACTTTTTGCAGTTGCGTTTCCTTTTTGGCTCGACTGTTTCTAATTCGGTTTTATGCACATTTCGTTGTTGTTCGCGTTGTTTTGCTTTTCTTTCGGTTTTGCTGAACATTGTCGGGTTTTTTTTTTTTTTTTTGGTGTTGCAAAATGCATTTCGTTGCGGCTGCTGCTAACAAGCTTAAGAAAAATTACTTTGCACAAACACATAATTACGCCAAACCGTACCGAAGCGCGCATAGTTGGGCTTAGCTTGGTTGAGATGTTAGCTGGGAGTGGAGTGATGATTGAGTGCGGGGTGGGGGTGGCACGGGGTGCAGCTGAGTGCAGCTCAGTTTGCACGCTTGCGGCATCAAATGCACTTTGTATCTATTTTAGCAAGTGCAGCATTTCCTTTTGTTGTCGTTTTTTTTTTATTTTTATTTTTGTTTTTTTTTTTTGTTATTCCTCTTTTCCAGCTGCGGGCTCTGAAATACATAACCGAACTATGCATTTATTCGTCTAACAACAATTTGTATTTAGTAAGCGATTTATCTCCCTTTTTTTTAACTTGCTACTCACTACATTTGCGGCATTTGCATGGTCCATCGGTGCTATCATGATTCCATCAACATATTTTTTCTATGCGGAACTTGTGGTCCAAGGGACGTTTGATCGTCAAGCAGACATTTGCCTTGCATGGCTATGGTATTGTCGCACTTGGCAATAGCCTCTGCAAGCTGGAGTGGTGCACATCGCTGCTGTGTAGGGTATTCGTTTATTTATGTCGTTTTCGTTTCGCAGACGAAGTCGTCTAAAGCCTAAGTTTCTTTCTTTCATATTAAAGGTCTTATTTGAGGTTTTCTTTTTGTTTTTATTTTTTTTTTTTTTTTTTTTTTTTTTGGTTTTGATTTAGTTTTTGCTTGGCAGGCCAAAGTGAGACTTCGACGGAGCTGAGCTTGCCGCTAATGTGCCAATTGTATGCTAAGCAGCTCCGGCCGAGTGCATGAATGAGTGCTAACGGCTTCAATGAATGCATGAATGGCTGCAGACTTGGCTAAGCGTGAATGCCTGCGCATATGTGAGTCTATGAATGAATTAAGGTTAGACGAGAGTTCGTCGGGCGTTTTGTTTCTGCTGCGGACGATGGCGCCGGCGGGCAGCGAGCGGACGGGCGGGCGGGCATGCTAATGCAAAGCTCACAATTAAATTTATTGCTGTTAAGTTAATTATAAGCTGCCTGCGTAATGCATTTCTTCGCAGCTGTAAATTTCAGGTATAACAGCAAAGCGAATTCACGAAATTCAGTTAACTTGGCCGATTTCGTTTGACTGTTTAAGTAAAATATTTTCTTTGCTTTTTGCCAAATGTATTATTTTGAGGTGGCTTTTTATTTTTTTGTTTTTTTGGCAAATTCTTATAGATGGAATGCGAGCGAAGTCTGTAAGCGGCAAGGCCATGCATGAGTCAGGAAATGCTAATCAGATATGTTCGTTTATTCTGCTTCTCGCTTGCTTTGGCCTGCTGCCGAATTCTACAAATTCAATTTCTATTTTTATGTCATTTATCGAATGTCAAAAATCACACAATATAGACCGACTATGCACAGTCGGTGAGCAAAGTCGGCAGATGAAGCAATTAAGATAGCACATACTTACTTTAATGGTGTTCTCAGATTCTGTATTTGCCGGCTTTGGCAGTTAAAGCGCCGCAGTGCTCCATCTCTCAGTCATCGCAATCTTCGCTACTGTCTGTTGGTTTACACAAAAAACCAAAAAAAAAATCACAAAACTGCCGACAGAAAATCGAAAAAAGAATCAAATCGAGAATAACGAAAGAAAAGAAAAAAAAAAAACAAAAAATCAAACAAACTACAAGAGAAGCAGGCAAGTAATAAATAGAATCAAGTGTAGAATTTAATTGATTTCTTAAATGGATTTTTGCAATGGCCATGCAGTCAAGTCAGTGTCAGGCCAAATGGCAGAGCAGCTGAGTGGCTGAGTGCCTGGTGTAACAATGATGTTAATCATAGATTAAATACCGTAAAAACCGATGTTCGTTAAACGAGACGAGGGCGCAGCAATGAGCCGACCGATACCCGCTTGACCAATAAGGTCAACAATCAAATCAAACACAATAAGCAAAACAGTAGCAAGGCAAACCCAATGCAAGCCCAAAGCCCCAACACGGACGACGTCGTCAACCCCGCGCAAAAGACAAACAAACACGCATTCAGTGTGGAAGGGGGGGGACCCAAAAGGAGCGGGGCGAGTATCTCATTATTAACGACGAAAGCCAAAAGTTGAGTTTGGAGTTTGGAGCGTGGAGTGTGGAGAGTGCAGTGGAGTGGCTGGGTGGACGATTTGAGTGGCTTTACGTATTAGCAAACAAACTAATTGGTTGGACAGTCGTTATGTGCGTCTTACAACACTCACACCCCCGGCCGCCGCACCGAGCTCTCCCGTACACAAGTCGCCACGTACCAATTGCTTCAATTGCTTTGCTTTGCTTTGCTTTGGCCTGTCAGCGTTGTCAGCCAGTTGGCTTCTATTTAACAATATGTAAACCTAACGACGACGACAACAGCAGCAACAACAACAATAATAACAACAACAACAATAACAACAACGATAACGACAATAACAAATATTTTACGTCAAACATCCTTTTTGATGTTCATTTGTTTACACTTTGGATTTTCTTCGAATTTTGGCTTTGTGCTGAAAAAAGGAACAACAAAAATATTTTGCCTTTTTTTTCAATTTGCTTGCATCGCTTGGTGAACTTGGAAACATATTCCTACATTGTTGCACACTGAAATAGAAACCGTTTATTTCGCGTGTTATTTCACGCTTGCATAGTTTTCATGAAAAGTTTTGATGAAAAGTAAGTTAAGTTTTAATGAAGATTCTTTTATTGTTACTATTTCAAAGGCTGTTCCTATTCAAGTGGTCGCCAATGTGCCAGCCCAAGTCATTTAATCTGGCAATTGATGCATGACACCTCGCAGTTACTTGCCGTCCTGCATTCTGTTTCACTTCCACTCACCTTGGGCCCCGTGCCTGGCTGACACGGACTGACTTCGACCAACATCGACCAACATCGACACCTATTACCATTCATTGACTTTGCGTGTCCCTGGGGTGTCATCTGCATACGCTTGGCCACTTGTTCATGCGTTTGCCTTTTCGCTTATTCGTTTCGACGTTCGAGCATTTGCTCGTTCGATTCACTCCATGCCACTCACTCGACTTTAATTGCATTTCAACGCACAGACTCTGGCTATGCCAAAGACACCAGACGGGAACTCCGCTCGAGCCTATGCCTATGCCACGGCCCCTGCCACTGCCGATGACGATGACGATGACGATGCCGATGCCACCGCATCGATGGCAGGCCATGTCCTTCTGTGAAGTTCCTGATGTTGCAGGCAATGTCCTTCGATGAAATTGTTGACTAGAATGAAAAAGCGAACTCAGATCACTGCAAGTGACCTACAACAATATGGCCAACAACAAAAACAAATATAAAAACAAATGTTCGGATTCAGTTCGGTTGATTTTGGCTTTGGCTCTGACTTCGGCTTTGACTCTGGTTTGGTTCGGTTTGGCTTGGCTTGGCTTGGTTTGGTTTGGATTCGTGTGGTTGAGATGGGCCAGTCAGTCAGTCAGTTTCATTTGGTGTTTAATTGGATTTTCAATTATTCATTATTATTGGTTGCAATTTACCTTCAGCGGAGCACGTATATACCAACAACAATAATAAGAACATGACGAACGAAGCGCGCTCCATGCCGCCGCGCTGCTGATGCTGAACGACATCGAACAGCAAAAATGGCTGATGTGGCACAAATTGCGAATGTGCCGGACTGGACGTGGCAGAAGTGCCTGAAATGGCGCAAATAGCCAGGCTTTGATTGCGTTACATCAGATTTTCAGTTTCGTACTCATCAAATTCGAATTGCATCATTAAACAGAATTTTTAATGCGTTCGACGGTAATAATGTGTTTGCTATACTTATTAGATGACAACATCAGCATCAGCAGCAACAGCAACAGCAACAGCGGCTAGAACAGCCGAGCGAATGGATGCGGATACGGTGGAAGTGGCTGCGAGAAGGGCAATGGCATCGACGATGTTGATGCCTGTTTGGTTTCGTTGCCGTGCTGCTGCGGCCCTTATCATCATCCACTTGTTGTTTTATCATGTTGGCTCAAAGTTGATTGCTCTGTGCTTTAGCGGTTTTTGTTTGTTTGTTTTTTTTTTTGTGTGGTGTTTCGCATTTGGATTTTTGTTGGTTGCATTGAAACTTCTTACTCCTGTTGCCTGATTTAAATAAAACAAAGTTGCTGCCAGTTCGTCATTCCGTCAATAAAAATATGAAAAAAACCAGTCAAACGAAGCGAGCGAACTTTTTAAATATTAAAAAGTTGAAATGCAATTTTCAGTTATGGCAATCGGCAACATGGAGTAGGCAAAACGGTAAAAATGTAAGAAAAGTGCGTCGCAGGCACATAAAATGCAGCACACCAACTTTTGGCCAAAATCGTCAGTCAGTTGATAGTAAAGAAGCAATTTTTGGCCTGGGAGTTGCCCATGTCATGGTTCGATATGGCGGGCATCAGCAGCAAAATACAATATAAAAAAAAAAAAAAAAACAGACAGAAAAACATCTCATGGGTGTGATTTTAATTTCATAGACAAATGAACGCAAATCTTAGATGAAATGGCAGAGCCCATGTTGGCGGAGATATGCGAGTGCGATTTGGCATAAAAAGTCAAGCGCAGTTAAAGAAGGAAAACAAAATAAATAAATAAATAATAAACAACAATAGGAAAATGAAAGGAAAATATATATGCGAGTTTATAAGGTATTGCTCCCACGAAGATTAATCACAACAACAAAAAATTCAACTACAACAACGACAATTGTATAAAAGAACAACAACAACAACAGCAACAACAATGAATAACAACAAAAGAAAGAAATATGAAAACGAAACGAGACGAAAGTCGACTAAGAAAATGAAATTTATGCATAATACGTAAAGTATGCGACCATCAAGTCGAAAAATAAAAAATCATAAAAGAAATAACAGCAAGAAATGAAAAAGAGAAAAATGCTGGCATACATCAAGGATCAATGGCGCAGGCATCACATACAGAAAGAAACGTTCATACGTAGATACACAAGCAGATAGACAGATAGACAGATATACAGATACAAAGTCATCCGCACGTACTCGCCAAGCTAAGACGAAGCGAAAAAATTATTGTCGAAATTTTCCTATTAGCGAAATGAGCACAGCACAGTACAGCGCAGCACCAATAGACAGACAGACAGGCAACACGCGACGCTCAACACATCCGCGCCATAAACTCATAAAGTTGTTGTGAGTATCTTAGCAAAAAAAAAAAAAAAAAAACAAAAGAAAAAAAAAAAACGAAAAGGAAGTTGCTCACTCACGGACGATATGTGAGTATACAATCAATTTGTATTCAAGCATATACGAGAACACGCCACGAATCTGCCCGCCGAGACCGCATTTAGAGCGTCCTGAACGCACTCAGCTCATGCCTAGCAAGGACGACCGCAATGCCTAATGGCCACGCTAGGGAATCCACTTGCAGATTAGCAAGGAACTAAGCTGAGTTGAAGCAGCACATTCGACATCGCTGCCGGTTGGCTCCACACTCAAAGCAGCCGGCAGCAGGTATATGTATGTATGTGCCTATAGATGTGTCTTTTGTAGATAGGATCTCACAATATGTTGCACACATCTGAATTGTAATACTAAAACAATAACGGGATTTCTCAGTTCTGCGAGCTGAACTGTTTGCTGCAAAGTGAAAGAGAAATGATTTACCGATAAACAATGCGGAATGTCGACACAACATACTTCATAAGTTTTCCATTCAAAAAGTAATTAAACTCCCTTTTTCGCTTAATGATTACAATTGCCGCATAAGTAATAAATCGTTACAATATCCTTGACAATTATAAAAGCAAGGTAAAACAAAAACAAAAAGGGCATAAACCAGAACATTAAAAAACGAATAAAAACTAGAGAGGCAGGGGCCACAGTTGGGCTCATCCGACTATAGAATACCTTATAACCAATCAATAATTCAATAAAATATTATTTTTTTTTGCTTTAATATTTTGTTTTAATTATATGAAGATATCAATGAGACAAAAAATATTTTCTTAGTTAAAGTAATTTTTAGGCTGATCGTTGCTATGGCAGCTATATAATATCACTATACCGATATACATAATATTGAGATATATGATTGGACAGTACCTAAAACTATTTAAATAAAATATAAATACTTTGTCGGGTCTGCCACGTCTCCGTCTGTGTCTGTTACATACAATTGCACAACTTTAATGTACCCTTTACCCATTTTTTGGTACAGGGTATAAAAAGCAACCAAATAGAAATTGAAAACGCAATTTCAAAATGAAAACGAAAACCAAAACGAAAGCCAAAGCCAAAGCTGAAGCAGAAACAGAAGCCAGAGCAGAGTCGTTGATATTCAAAAATTTCTTCAGTCATTTAATTTCACACATGCAGAGCAGAGCAGGGCCGCCAGCAAGTGGGTGGCAATACGAGACAGGAGTCAGAGTAGGTTAAGTCAAGTTGTGCCGGGGCTGGGCGAGAATCGTTTTAATTTTAAAATTATTGTCATTAATTGATTTTTGATACTGAATAACTTTCAGCGAATGCCGTCGCCAAGGGTTGCACATGTGGACTGGACCGGCTGGCCTTGGCTGGGCCGGGCTGGCATACATTGTACATATAGAGCATGTATATCTCCAAGGAGCTAAGCTCATCGAAAGGTTTGGTGGTCGAAAAAGGCGCTTTTTAGTTGCGGCATTATGTAATTGAAATATTTGCCATTTGTCGAATTCAAATGTGCTGAGGAATAATTAAAAGCAGAAAACTTGGAAATGCTCTTCCCGCAATCGCATGTGTTGTAGCCGACCTCTGCTGAGCGGGCGGAGATGGGCAGAGTGGCAGAATGGCAGAGTGGTGGCTTGCCAGTTGGCTGCGATGGGGTTAATCTATGTTTTTGGGACATACTCGCACTGCCATTTATATTTAAACAAATTTTGCCGTTGATTATTGAAGCCATTATTTTTGTTTAATTGCGTTACGCGGCGTTAATGTACTGCAAGAGACACGACGGCGGGGATGGCTGTGCGATGGGCACCACCGGGTGCTGGATGCTAGAGCGTGGGATGTGGGATGTGAGATGTGCGAGGCTGTATACTAGGGACTGGGCGGCGTATGCTCAATTGCCATTGAGCAACTTGATATAGGATAGCTTGAGGATCACATGGCATCGAGTCGCCATCATTTATTTATGATGCTTTTTGCTCGTTTAAAAATGTTGCAGGCACAAAAGAGAATATAGTTAAAAAAAAATTAAATATATATATAAGTATGTGTATATTGCATAAACACCGTAACGAGTTGAACGGGTTAATGGCCTTTCTAGTGATATATGTCCTTGCGCTAAATCAAATACAATGTTAGGAAGGTCTTGCGTTGGCATTTGTTTCGTTTAATGGCAAATCGTTGGCGAATGATTCGCTCTTAATGAGCAAATACCATGCCGAGCCTGCAGGCAGTGGGAGTCTGCCTCTGTCTCCCTAACAAGATATATGGATATTATACATATTGTACATGGAAGCGCTTAGCAACATTTGAGACTAATAGGATATAGGAAAATACATGTAGAGAGGTAAATGAGTGGCTACCGTTCGCAGGATTCACACGATTCCCACGATTTCCATGAGCTGAGCTGCATTATTGAAATGGCAGATATGTGAATTAATAAAAACAAATACAAAAATTGATAGGTTACAAATATCAAAATATTTTCCTTTGTAAAATTAAAAAAAACAATCTGTAGCGCATTTGTTTTGCATTTGATGCAGTTCACTTATCGTATCATGGCGAGCGAGGGTTAAACCTGCACGGCGATTGGAAATCATTGCGGCATGCTGACTCGCCGTCGTTCCTCAGTCCTCAGTCCTTAGTGCTGCGGCCCCTCGGGCCGACACCCAGCATGGTGAAAATATTGTGCAATAACAACACACAAATATGCCGCAAACGAAATTTTATAATCGAATCAAGTTGCGCGCTGCACGGCGATGCGGCTGCGAGTGTTGTTCAATTAGCGATGACACTCAGCCGCACACACTCACACACACACAGACACCATCATCCTCTGCCACACACACACAGAGCCATGTTGTTTTTCGCCAGTTGCCAATTGCCTATGGCCTTTGGCGTTTTTCTTACTCGCCCAGCACGCTGGCAACGACGCTCACCTCGCGAATTGCAGACAGTCGCGAAATTCGACGAGCTGGCTGCGGTCTGCCAAGTATCTAGATACATATGGGCCCATTCGTTCGCTCGATGGCTGCGCCGTCGACATATTGCATAAATATAAACATAAATCAATTAACAATTTCGTTTTTGTGATAATATTAACATCGTCATGCCAGTCGGCGGCTATGGATTCCGCGCTTGGCTCTTGCCTGGCTTTTGGCAGCCAATTCACTATTGCCTCAGTAAGCTAACATTGCCACGTGCAGCAAGTCTCCGAACAATTGCCTCGCGGTTCGTCTGTTTGTTTACATGCAGAAAGGCAACATGTCGAGCAAGGTTTGACAAATCTATCAGCTGCATTAAAGTTGTTAGCATGGAATTAAATTTTACACCGTTTTTGATTTGATGCCGGCTGCTGCTGTTGATGGTCAGATGACTTTTTAACGGCGCTTATTCCAAAAAGGGTCAAAGATAAACGCCGGCGGAAAAATAGCGAAAAAGCGACTATAAAAAACTGGTAAAAGAAAAATGCGCAAATGCGCAAAACTGGCGAAAAATTTATAAGGTGAAAAAAGAGAATGGTTAAGAAAAAATAAATAACAAAGCAAACGAATCACATAAATTTGTTGGTCAATTAAAAAACTGCAAAGCGGGCACAATTTTCACATGTGAATCCATATAACTTACGTCCCACCTCCGCCACTTCCAACTGACGACTACCGTAGCTCCAGTCACTCCACCCACCAACAGAACTATTGCCCTTTCGCTCTTACCCACGCATGCTTAAGCTATGCTGCCAGTGCTGCTGCTGCAGCTTTTGCTGATGATGATTTTCTGCTAATGGTTAGCAACGCAACGTAGCATCCGCTAGTTAAAAAAGGCAGAGAAAAAACTAAAAAAAAACCAAAAACAAAAAAACCATACAAGGAAAAAATCTCTGCCATTTCGCTTTTTTTTCGTATGGGTTATTTTTATTACTTCTATTATTTTTTCTTCGGTTTTTTTTTCTCTGTAGTTTTTCTAATACATTTAAATTGTGCTGGCAATCGCACTATTCGAAATAGTCCAGAATGGCCTCGAGCATTGGCTTGGGTCTAACACACACTCATTTGCGTATAGACAAGCGTTGTGTGAAGTTGGCTGATTGCGCGCAGGGCGGGGGTTCCGCCAGGTGATATCTCGCAGCACAACGGCGGAGTTGCCTGGGTGAGCACCAAAAAGGAAAAGGTTAAAAAAATGTAACGAGCCATAAATTGTCTAGAGGGCTTAAAAATTGTCTGCACTGCGTTTACCGGTTGCAGTGACAGTTTCGAACTGAATGATTCTTGATACACTTGAGAAGGAAATTGCTCAATATAGTCATAAAGAAAAGCTAGACGATCTTGAGCAATGTATAATACAAGAAGTCTTGATGACTTGGCCAAATCTAAGGAATGTAAGCTTGCAGCTGTTAAACTTTTTTAATCTGCAACAGACAGAAATTGGTTCCGGGCTACCTGACTTCAAATATGATGCGAGTTTGATTTTTTTTATAAAATTTGTTTAATGTGATTATTGTGTTTAACATGTTAGTTATATTTATTACTCATTAATCTTCCAGATTTTTACAGTTTTGTCCTTGTCGAGAGATGCAGAGGCGATAATATTCTTCTTGGGATGACATTCAATGGAGAGAACTACATCGGAATGACCGTGCAGCTTTTGGGCGATTTCCTTGCTTTGCAAACTCCAGATGTAGACCACATTATCCTCGCTGCCCGAGACGATCCACTGTCGAAAAACAATTTTACAACATGAATACAAAGCATCGCCACATAGGCTACATACTCACATTGTCGCCGGTGACTGAGAAATCTGCGAATATAGAATACTTAACATTCTTGTGGCCCGTGTATGTCTTAACGGACTTGCTCCTGGCGTAGTCCCATAACTGAAGCCTGCTGTCCAGTGTGCCAGCCAGAACGTATTTGCCATTTGGCGAGAATTTCGCAAAACCCACTGGCTGCTTGTCCTTATCGCCGAAAGTCTTCAAACATTGACCGGTGATCGCGTCCCAGATGCGACACAGGCCATCGTAGCTGCTGCTCACGATGAGCGAGCCGTCGCAGTTGTACTGCACCGCTGTCACGGGATCCGAGTGTCCTGGTAGAGTCTTTAAGCAATTGCCTGTGTAAGCATTCCAGATGCGTATGGTTTCGTCGAAACTGCCCGAGACAATACGATTCGACTGCGGACTGAAATTGCAACAGTAAACGTAGCTGATGTGACCATTCAGCGTTTTGACCAGTCTAGTCGAGCAGAGATCCCAGATTTTCAGTGTCATGTCGTCACTGGCGCTTACGATCAGACGGGAGTCCGATGACCAGGCCACATCGCTTATGCCCAGTTTGTGAGCACCAATGGTCTTCTCAAATTTACCATCATAGGCTCCCCAGATGGTCATCAGGCCATCGGCACAAGCGCTGACCAGCCATTCGCCATCCGGGCTGAATTTCACCGCTGAAACGGATCTCATATGCCCGGCTAGAGTAAACTTCAGCTCATAGTTGGGACCTGATGTCGACAGCGGAGACGAGCTTGAGTCTACTGATGCTGTGGACGTCGGCTGCATTGGATGTGGCACCAAATCGGGATGTCCATAAAGTCCATTGAATAACATTTCGACGATACACAGCAAATTAATTCGTGAAGCGCAGCAGGAATGTTCTTTTTTGTAGTCCAAAACCACACTGACATTTGAAAATTTTTGCTCTTCATTTGCTTTTAATTTCAATAAGCAATGCCTACTTAGTAACTTAAATTTCTACGTTTGCTTTTACTGTTCGGTTGTTGGCAATCCTCTATTTGACTATTTATGCACTCAGAATATCTTTTGATTACTGTTTTGAAGAAGAGGTTTGCTTAAAGTGAAATGTTTTGTACATCTATCAGTTTGGTTCTGAATCAAGACTTTCTGTTATATCATTAGCTATGGCTATGTAGACTTCAAACTTTACATCAGTTCTTGAATATACAAAATTAGTGGGTCCTTACGATTATTTGGCTTATAGTGACATTGGAAAAGAGGAAACTTGTAAGATACGCTGTGGAAAATAGAGGGCAGCATGCCTAGGGCCTTCGATGCTGTTAAAAATCAGATACAGAGATGAGAGTAGTTCCGTGAGGGTTTCGCATGGCCAGGGTTGCCAAAGTGCATTATTACATTTCTATTTTTGTATTCAGGATATCTTCATGCTTTTTTAAATCTTCAGTTTTTTGTTGCCAGGCAATTTCGAGATGTATTTGTTGTTTGCCTGGTTTCAGCTGTGCAACGTCCGAACTTTCGCGTTTACGCTACGTTGATGTATGTTTTTTCTACGTGAATGACTTTTTACGTTGAGTGTTTGTTGTAACATTTTTTGTCTTTCATTTTTGTTATATTTTTTTACTGTTTTTTGTTTTGTTTTTTATGTGTGTTATTTAGTTTTTTGTGAAGTACGGTGTGGTGCTTTTTTGACGTGGCTTTTATTTTTGCGCTCGTTTTGGAGCTTGATTAAAAATCCTCGTACAATGTACTTTGCAGTGCAACTATAAAACCTAAATTCATTCAGCACTTTACAAGCAGTTTGGGATCGGAGTAGGTATCGGAATCGGGGACGTGGCTGAAGGCATCCTCAAGGGCTGGCATTGATGTTGCGATAGAGGGACGCGCGTTGTGCGCCTGCTCCGCTTTTATGCGCGTGTGTATGCCGAGTGCTCGGAGTGAGTGCACATAGGGCTTGATTTTTTCCTTTTTTTGTTGTGTTTGTATTTTTATTGAATCGTTTTATGCGAACGTATACGAACTTTGGCTCATTCGATAACCAATCAGCATGTTATGTATTGATGCTAAATCGATATTGTGGGTGTACACATTCTGTGGCGCCTAACTTTGCCAAGTAATAATGTTCGTATGGGTGGGTCTTAAATCGGCATAGCGGACAAACGTTAGAAGGCAGGATATGCTACGTAAACTAGTAGGCTGTGACTGTTTATTAAATGTATTTCATGCCAGACAGATGTAAGTGATTTTACTTTGTTCTGAGAAAAGTAATAACATATAATAAAATATTTTTAATATTTTTTTTTATTTACATTGATTCTTTTACCTGTTGTCGAATTGGGTTGGTTCCTCTTTCCACTCTAGATATTGAGCAATAAGGTAGCACAGCTAGCACATTCGCAGACACGGAAATTGTGATTGAGTTAACTTAAGAAAAAAAACAAAAAAAAAAAAAACAAATCAAAGCTAGTCTTAAAGAAAGTGACAACCCTCAGCTTCGTGACATTGTTTATACCTCATCGCTTTCCGTCGCCCTTTAATCCAGTTCACACTTGAGCGTTGCTAACCACAAATCGCCCACAACTTCCATTCAAACATGATTTCCTCTGCCTATTGCCCTTTATTTTATCGTTTTTACCTAATTTTTTCTTTATTCTTTTATATTTCTATTCATAGTTCAAAGTTTCTTGGCTTTTTTCCCTTTTTTGTATTTCTCTTTTTTTTTTTTAATTTGCCGAATACAAAAGAAAAGAAATTGCTGCCAATAGCGCCATCTATATAAACGTAGTTAGAGTATATACGTATAGACTTAGATATAACATAATACAATGTAAGCAATACAAAAGCTGCGCGGATTTATTTACGACAAACGAGCTTAGCATTGGAAAAAAGCGAAGCAAACCAACGCAAACAACAAGCAACCGATAGCAGACAGGCGACAGCCAACAAGAAACACGAGCAATACAAAGGCATAAAGAATCAAGAGTCTAGATTTAAGATTTTAGATTTAAGATACCCAAAGCCTCAGCTACTTCATGTAAACAACTTATACAATACAAAAGGGCAAAAGGAACCACCAACCGTCCGACTTACCGACCGTCCGACCGACCAACCAACTGCCCCAATCGGCAGCATTCGCCCAGTCGACCCCATGCCCATACGCAGGCCATACAATGGCAACACTTGAGTGGCGTCTATCGCTTGCTCTTCTTTTCCTCAGGAGGCAGCGCAGCACAACGCACGACAGGCCAGAAATAAAAAAAAATATATAAAAAAATCACAAAAAAAAACAAAAAATCATAGGAACGAATAACAAATCTCATTCATTGAGCGGCGTATAGAATCGGTATCAGTAGAATAATATCAACGGCAACAACAATAACAACAAGAGCCTTGATAATAGCATTAAAATTAGTTGGGGTGGTGAAATCAAAACCCCAGAAAACAAAACAAAAAACACAAAAAAAAAAAACAAAATAAATGGAAAAAAACAAATGCAGACAAACGAAAATCGGATTCGAGTTCGAAAGTCAAGTGGCGCTTATGCTACTGCCGCAATCAACATCGGCATTCAAATGCTTATCAATTGAAATACGGCTCCTGGTCGTGATATCAAGGCCCTCCCTTGCGAATCTTGAATAAACCGTAAAATATTTTACTCAAAATACAAAACTCGCAGACTGTTAACGGTTGCCACACGAAATCCTTTCTTGTACCTAGCATTGCCTTTGCTGGCAGAAGTGCTTTGAATGCCCAAGTTAATCACTCCTTGGTAAAAGCAGTTGTGCAGAGTAGAGGTAAAGCATATACATATAAGTGCTCTCGAAGAAATGCCACATATATTGTAATTAGGTGTTTTTATATAACATATATACATGTAATATATGAAATCCATTAACAGACAAATGCTATGCGAGTCAACGCATTGAAACTTGAAAGTGATCATTGGATTTTGTAAAGTTAAATATATGAACATGAGGAACAGTTATGGGAGATGCCTCCAATCTTGAAGTTCCAAGCGATTCGTGCTTCCGCAAATCCTGCAATCAGCGCAAGGAAGCTGTAGAGAAAATCAGATTGTGGTTTTCATTTTGGTATATTCACATTTATAAACATTTTCATAAATTCTTTATGATTGTTTACCTTCTATGGTTGTGTTTTTTTGTTTCGCCCACTCGCATTGTTTTCTGTATTGCTTGGCTTCCGTTGCCGCTGCCATCAGATATCCTATGCAAGACGTTTCACTTGTCTTTTTTTTAATGAATTCCACTTCAATGAATTGAAAAATTGCCTTAGACAAATTTATGGCGGGTGTATTTGGGTTGGTTCATGCGCCAAACTGCCTCTTGCCTGTGAGTTGGGGTAGTTGGGCTCAGCTGAATTGAGGTAACGTGACCAACATTTTGTTTTTATATTATTTTGTTTTTCTTGTTTTTTTTTTTTTTTTTTTGAAATACTTCAACGATGGAAAAAAACAGACATTTGACATTTGATAATGTCATTTGCCGCGTAATTGTTTTTGATTTGGTTTTTCTTCTAATTTTCTTGTTTGATTCTTTTTCTTTTTTTGTGATTGGCATTCTTTTATTATGCTGTTTTTTTTAATGGCTTACAAATTTCAAACAAATTGCTGGATTTTAATGGAAATGGGCCAAACTCTAGTTAGCGGTTATTAATGGAGATTTAAGGAGGCGCATGTTTTGTTTTGGGACGGCATGACTGAACAATGCAGGACATGCTCTTTAAATGCCGCAGTGTAATCGTCCAGCTTCAACATGAAGCGTTTCGAGTAAAGAAGGCGCAGGCATTTCATGTTTCTGCTAAACAAATGTCCCCATATGCCAGCTGGTCGCAGCTAATCAAAATCATCCGTACCTTGTTTGTGTCTCATCAAAACCTAACACGGTCAAAAAGTCAATGTGTCGGTCATCGTGTCCACGTACATCCCCAAAGACTGACAAAGTGCCAGCGGACCATATGGTCAGACTTTCATTTAATTTTTTTCTTTTTCTTTTCCTTTTTGTTTTTTTCTGTTTGTGACACATACGTGCGAACACCTCCAACCCTGGCACCATCAACAATGGACGATGGACAACGGGCGAACAAACAACAACTGACAAATTGTTTCATTGAGCATACATTACACTGCTCATTAGCAAACAAACTTCATATGGACATGGATGGATGGACGAACGTCCGGCTGAGTGGTTGGCCAGACTGCTGATATGGGAGTGTTGTAAGTCACCTAGCTGGGCTAGTGCCAATATTGATCTTTGACACGAGCTGTCAAATAATGGCAAACAAATAAAAATTCCTACGGAATTCAAGTAACAACATAAGGAAAATTTATTGATTACATTCATAAATCAAGCAAATGTTGAAAAATTGCCGCAAAAACAAAAGTAAAGCACATCAAAATAAAAACACAAGCTAAACCAAACGTAACAAAATGAACAGGCGTGGGGGGGAGCAGAGAGACGAGCTGAGGAAATTCCGGAGGTGGTAATGAAATGTTCGTGTCGTCGTAGATATGCTCCGGGGTTGATGTATACGCAGGCAAGTCAAGTAAGTGGGCAACTGACACCGCAGACCAGCACAGAACACGAAAAAAAAAGCAAGCAAAAATAAAACAAAACACAAACTTGACATAAACTAATGAAAGTCAACATGCATTGACAGGAAATAATGTGCACAATTACGTAACTGACAACTCGCTGGCGCTTCAACGCTCTGACCAATATCATCAACATCATCATCATCATCATCAGCAGCAGCAGCAGCAACAACAACGACAACGACAGCTTTGCAAACGTCGTCACCACCGGATGGACAAATGGTTCATTGGATGAGTGGCTGGCTGGACGTCGCTAAAGTGAGCTTAGGTTAATTGGCAGGTCTGTGGGTTATGGCGCTATGGCATAGGTGAAGCACGAACCTGGGCCGTAAGTCGTGACCCAGTTTCGAGGTGTGTCGAGGCAGTCGTGATCGATTCAAGGTGGCCCACGGGACAATGGACTGAAGTACGATTAAGCAAATTGGTATGACGTGGTCCGGGAGATAATTGAAAAATTATTAGGCACATCGCCGCATACTTATGTTCACAATATACATACAACCGATCTCACTCGTCAATACCTTTTCAAATTTAAAATGCAGTTACCTAAGTCGGAGTTTTGTTAGCCAAGTCATACCGTTGTCATTTGCAGACGAATGCTGACCCAGGCAACTCCGACGCCTGCACATGTGTCGCCAGTGTAGAGAAGTGTGCCATCATTTCACTTAGCGGCACAGAGAATGAAAAATGATCAGCCGAATATGAGGAAGACAGGACAGTACAGGAGCGAAGACAAACATTTGGATATTATATGAGCGACATGAGCAAAGTGGCAGACACATGTGTGTGCAGTAGGAGGGGGAAGGTAGTGAAGTGTGTAGTGCATAGCAACAAAAGAAATAATAATTTATCTGTCACATGTCGAATATGTCACTTACATTATGCCCGGACTCTGTCAGCGAGGAAATAACCACCCAAAAGTAAGCACACAACTAAAACCGAACCGAACCGAACTGAACTGAACTGAACTGAGCTGAGCCGAGCCGCGCCGCGCCGAAGTGTACCATTAGGAAAACTCCACCCAACACTAATGGTCATTAATATTTATTATAGAAGATACTCATAGCTCATGGCATGCATACGCGTGAATGTGTGTGCGGGGCTGGGGCAAGGGGCGGATTCGATGACGTTATACGTTTAGACATCACTCAAAATGCGAAATAACATCATCAGAATGACGACGACTCTGTTTGATATTTTAATATTCTGTATGAATATGAATGCCCCCGCAGCCATGCACTCAGCCAAGCCTACATCCCTTTATACACCAATCCAGTCCTTGCCGTCCTCCGGGTGGCTGCCAGCAAACAAGCGAACGAGCGTCTGAGCGACTGAGCGAACAGGCGAACCAAGCAGCGGCAATAAGAGCCAAAGAGGCGACCAGCTCAGCGGGTAGAGTGGGGCAGAGTAGCTGCGCAGCCGGGTGCCCTGCTATCGAGACCATTAACCAACATTCGATTCGCCTACAATCGTGGCCAGTAAACATTTGTATCTGTATCTGTATCTGTATCCGTATCTGTATCTGTGTTACTTCTGTTTCGGCAATTCTTATGTGTTACGTATGCCGTGTGCTGTGCTCTGTGACTCTGCTCTACAGCTCTCTGACTTGGTCTCGCTCTCCTCCATCTGCCAGCTCGTTTGGTGTGTGTGGCCTCATGTGCATTTGATGGATTATGTCAAAGCTGTGGTGATGTTAAAGACATTTATCCAAAAGGCATTTGTTTGTCTGTTGGCTGCTTGGTTTCCGAGTAAGCAACGTGAGCCGAATCGAAAAAAGGAATATACCCACTCGGCTGCTTTCGAAATACACACACAATCGCATGGCATCGGTGGACGATTAAATTTAAAAAATATTCCAGCTATTGACAGGCTTAACTGCCCCGTAAATCATTCCATCCGTCAGTCAATGTACGTGCGCAAAACCCAGCGAAATATGCCTTAACAATTTGTTTAGCATTGACTTGACTCATCCAGAGGCTTGCACTGGGCCACTAGTTAAATGAAGTTGTGGTCAACGGCGACACTGTCCTGCAGAACAGCTATGCTGGCTGCAGCCAGGTAAATATTTTAAGTTTAGAATATAGTGGAAGTCCTTGGTATATCAGCTTGAACTGCCATATAGGCAAAGTTCCCGAAGGCAGTTAGACAGTCATTTCGTATGTGCCATGCATGTATCAATTGCTAATGTCGAGAGTAATATGAAATATGACACAATCGCACAGGAGCAAACAAAGCCAAGGCTAATCCAATATTTTTATTATAAAAACTATTAAGGGTCATTGAATATCGTCAGTAATAAATAAAGCAAACTCACACCCCTGTGAGTGTTCGTGTTTGTGTGTGCGAGTGTGTGGGTAATGGTGTCTGTGTGTGTGTGCATTTCTGTGGTGTGTCTGTGGCATAATCTAATGCAATCAACAGCATCATTATTCAAAGAAGGATTTGCGGCTGCCTTGGCTGCGTCGGCTGCAGAGACGCCAAGCTCACATGGTTTCGGCTGATGTGAAAAACTAAAACTTCGAAGTATGAACGAGACGAAAGTTTCCTCGATGAATGTTGGCATATTAGAATTTATCTTGCCAGAAAACAAAGTAACATATTTATATTCCGTCTCAATTAGGTTTTTTCTGCAATTTATGACAAATTAATTTATTATGCTTTGCGTTGACTTTAGTTTTTAGCACCAGCCTAATGCATAACACACATACGCATGCTACGACGTATTACCAACGAGAAAAAAAATCAAAAGACAAAAAAAGTGAAGACGGATAAATGACACTTCAACTGCTTTTTTAACTCGGCGAAAGCCAAGGTGGTGCACTTACGTGGATATGTCGCTAAGCAGACGGGAATACATTGGCCATATCATTAACGCCAATATACGAAGCTGACACGAGGTTTAGGCGCTGGCACTTTAAGGCAGCCGACATTTGTCTTCGGCTTGTCATTTCCAAATGGCAAATGTGGCACTTTCAACGTTTATTGTATTCCGATCGCAGTTGAAATTAAACGAGTCACGAATTGTGTTGCATAGTTTTAGGCGAACGTATGTTATATAAGTAATCAATTAAAGTAAACTTTAATAATTGGTACCCAACTTTTTTAGTTTCAAATGCTGTTATATTTCTCTTGCCGCCTTTCCACCTTTTACTCACACTTCGGTTGCGAGTCTAAATAGCCATAAACATTTTCTCATATCGATGTGAAACATTGTAATTACACAATTTTTACTTGCCATGCATAAAACAAAGGGGCACACAAACAAGCAAACATACAAACAAACACAAAGGCAAACAAACAAACGGCTTATGTAACAAAACTATTAACCCATGCAGGGCAGCGCTCTACGGAGTTTTCAACCCCACAAGATGCGCTCTGGGTTGGGGGTGGGGAGGACACGTCAATGTGCCAACAGTAGCTAAATTGCACACATGTGTTCATTAAAGCAATGTCCAAGTGTCCAATGTCGACGGCGCTGAAGACGACACACGTTGCGCCGTTGCTGAGTCGATGCCTAATTATGATTTTTTGGCCCAAGTTAACTGGACATGGTACCCGATAAGGCTGCGATTGCGGTATCAGTTACGGTTATAAAACGATGCTGTGTATGCGCACTTAATTTGAAAAACTCGCTTGCCCCACAATCGCACAATCTCTGCGGGCATATTTAATCTGTATGCTCAATATCTGCAGAACACCCCTTCCACAGAAAAGACACATACATGAATTTTGGAAGACTTTAAAAATAAAAAAAAAATACGTATATATATATATATATATACAATTGAAACTGTTTCTCAATCCATCTTGAAGCGAAGGATGCTTGTTCCCAACAAAAATGAACACCTCCGATTTGAGGATGTCTAATCTTGAGTACATCTCGATAAATTATCAGATTTTTCTAGGTTTTATGCATCCATTTTCTTCTGGAACTGTATTGGCAGTGCATCCGTTTATTCGTTTAGTTTGGCTTTACTTCTGGCCGACGGACAGTCTTCGGTTTTTATGAGCGTGTTGCATTTCTGAGACTAATACAGCACAAACGCCATGCCTCCTGTATCCTGCCCCCTGTCTGGCTGCAGTGACAACGTTACACCGGCTGTCCAACATTGTTAGTGACTTGCGTACACGCAAATATGAATTCTCCCCCACTCCTGAGCGGGCAGCCACATCGAACAGCTCACCAACCAACTGACCATTCAGTCATCTGTGTGCCTTGTCGATGTGCCGCACTTGCTGCGTCTTTCTATTTCTTATTGTATATCTTCTTCTTCGTGCTTCTTTTTGTTGCTGTTGCTGTTGTTGTTGTCGTCGTTGAGTATTTCTTTGGCTTGTTCGGTGGCGTCTTCGTTTTATGTGTCGACGCAAAACGATACGAAAACGTTTCGTCATAAACTTCAATAATCGTAAATATAGATTTCTCGGTTTTAGTGCGCCACAGTGAAAGTAATATGGCAAAGATGCGCTCCACAAATTGCCCACGAACAATTTTTGGACAATGAATGATCCACCCGGCCGCCCAGCCGCCCAGCCGCTCGGCTGTCCAGCCAGTGAACTGCCAGTCCACCGACTCGGCGAGCCAAAGTGAATACGAGCGTTGAAATAAATAGTTTCACTACTGTATCATTGCCTTGCATGTGGTGGGGGCTGGGGGCTGCTGGCTGGGGGCTGGAGGCTGACGGAAAGAGAATGGGCGATGGGTGGTTTTTGTCGGCTGGCCTTTATTGTATTTGCAATGAAGTCTGCATTGCGGTACGGGTATGGGGGGATTCGTGTCGTACATGTGTGTTCGCCTGTTGTTAGGTTGCTCGTTTCTTTATTTGTTCGTCGGTCAGTTATATTGGCCGCCGCCAAGAGTCTAATGCACATTTATGAGCTTCGAGACGTGCAATGCGGACATTTTTATCGTTTCGTCAATGTCATAAATTCTGATCTAGACGCTGAAGCTGAACGTCGTACAGGCACAGTTAGACAGGCGAAACGAATGCTCGCCTCCACCTTGGCCATTTGGCTTTTGTAATATACAATATACGATATATATTATGAAGGATATCTTAGTACATGATTCTGTCATTGATAGTCGAGTCATTAGAAAATTAGAAACGTATAGCGCCGGTTTCTTGATTCGATGGCATCACGGACTATCGAATTTCATTGTCTCTTTTAAATTTTAAATGGAATTTTGGTCTGCCAAAAATCAATTCAATTTGTTTCGAAGTTGTAAAGGACCCAAATTGTGTAGGGTCCAATTACCTGGACCCTTGCTATGTAGCTATTGGTCGCAATGTAGCCAGTTCTTAGTTTTAGCCAGCATGATGAGGCTCTGGCTCAGGGTATAAACTTGAATCACTTGGAACCTTCATTTAATTACGACTGACTATGATGGTATCGATGATGTAGACGATGACGATGGACTTGGTTATGCTGATGCAGCGGTAAACGCAATATGTGAGAAAATGAGATCGCGAACAATGACAGCGAATTATGGAATAAAGGAAAAACAACAACAATGACAACAACAAGCTCAAACCCATAAAAAAAAGAGTACAAAAACAAAGAAACGAAAAAATACGCCAATTTGGTCTCATATTAAATACCTTTTTTGCTGTTATTTTTTGCTTTTTTGCTATTTTTTTTTTCGCTTAGCCATTGCAATTGCAGAAGCAATTCAATTTCATGGCCTCGCGTCGATGATGCCTCTGCTCCTGCCGCTGCTGCTGCTACTGTTCAACCTGATGGCTCTGACTGGTGATGGTGACGTTGCTGTTCCTGCTGCCGTTGCTGTTGCTGCTGCTGTTGCTGTTGCTGCTGCTGGTGTTGACGATGCCAGCAATGCCTGGCCAGAGTATGAGCATGCATGCCCTTATGCCATTTTGACGCCATGCCGATGTTTTTTTCTCCTCCTGATGTGCTCTGCAATGTTTGCGTATGTTAATCGAAATCATGAATGTTCGCATCTGGGCGTACACTGCTTTCAGATTTTATTATTTCGTTTTTCTCTTGTTTGTTTTTGTTTTTTGTGGTTTTTTTTTTTTTTTCTGTTGTTCCTTTTAACTTTTGGTATGAACATGCCGCGATGTGGTTTTGTTTAACATTAAATGGAGGTTAATACCTGACATTGTACAGACTCACTTAGGTCAAGTGCATGTGCGGCTATGTGCGAAGCAGCGAACATGGCCTGCATGTGGGTGCATGAATGGGTGGCTGCCTGGTCGCCTGGTTGCCTGGCTGGCTGGCTGGCTGGCTGGATGAGTGGGCGCTGTGACGTGTGAATTTCGCCCACACCGAGAGCCGTGTGCGGCCGTAGTGGACGCGCTTAATGCATGTCGAAAAAAGGGTTATGTGGCTTATCTATGGCGGGTGTGCGTGCCTCACGCGGTGTGTGCGTGTGTGAGTGAGTGGGCGGGCGGGTGTATGGGTGAGTGTGCGTGTGCGTGTGGGAAACGCGCATTTTGCATTCTCGTAGCAAAAATGATCATGGTAATGGCAGTTAATGTTGTTGCCACCATCTGATTGTTCCTGGTTGCCGTGGGCCGTGTCGGCGGTGTTGGCCACGTTCGCCACGTTGGCCGTGCTCTGTCGGCGTTGAGTGTCAAACGTTGAAGCGCAAATTGCAAGTGATTTTCCGGTTAATTGATTTTAAAGCGATTTCGCTTAAATGTTATTTCAGCACAATGAATAGATATGCATACACACCCGGCGAATGAGCCTGACTCCTTCCACACATGCCATCCTCCATGGCACGGGCACACAAAGCCATCTTTTTTTCTGCCTTGTTTTCTTTTTTTTTTTTTTTTTCTTTTAATTTTTGTTCTGTGTTTTGTTGTTGCTGGCGCTTTTGTTCTGGTGCATGAATTGAATCGTTCGTGGGGCTTACTGTGGCAATAAATACGGCTTATGTTAGCACTTTGTCGTTTCGATTGGATTTTGAAAAGCATTCTGGACATAATGGGGAAGGTTAATCACTCGGTTTTATATACCGAGTCGACCTGCCCAGTTGCATGCGAGTATCTGTGGCTGGCTTTAACTTAACTATAGCAGTGTAAATAAGTCAGTAAAAACGCAATGTTTCCCAAATATTTGAATTTTTAATTGCAAAACACGATTGGACAAAATTTTTGATGTGAACATTATCGAAATTAGTACATGAGACGACACATTGGATCTACAACAAACAGACGGACCATAATATAGTTTTTGACATCAGAGACTGGGATTTAGTTTTGTTTTTGTTATTTTTGTTGGATGAGGTTCCTTGCGGCATAAATCACTTCCAGCGCCTCACGACGCGTGGAAGCTGACTTGGCTTATTAAAAGTTTTGGTGCGAGCCAATTTCTCGTGTTTGGTATTTGTTGGACGTTGGGTTCTTGCTTCAGGCGGTTTACTTTGAGGATGTTTAGATTGCGTCTTCTGAGGTTGCTCAGGCTTAGTCTGGACTGGTCTGGTGGGTTGATTCGAGTGGTCTTTAAGGGGGCGTTCCCTCCGACGAGGCTTTTTGTTGTAAGATCGGTGCTCGATGACGATTGGATTGAAATGCACACAACGTTTCTCAGGAGGCTTGTTTGTGTCGCCGACTGCTTCAGCCTCGTTCACAACGTCGACTTTCGATTCTATGCACAAATGGTCTCCAAGCTTACATGGGAGTGCGAGTGGGCCTGGTGAGGAGCACTCAATGGCAAAGGTATTTGGCAAAGGTTCAACGTTCCTTTTGGTTTTTGCTGCACGACCTTTCGATTTGTGGCGATGGGGAGACCTATGTCCAAGTCCGCCAAATCTCGATTTCAAATTGTTAATGCCTGCATTCAGATTCGGCATACGGCTTCTTAACGGTATAAATCTCTATTGGAAATGGAAGAAAAATATTGTCAAAGTAGATTGAAGTATACAGAAAGATAAAGACACGTTGTGCTTTCGAAATTAGTGGAGCGAAAACGAACTTACCCTAACGATTCCTGGACGATGCTTCCAAAGCAAAAGACCACCGAAATATCCAACAATATTACAAGCGAGAAACAGTACTATAAGCAAAATGACTGCGCTAAAAAGTGTAAGATTTTTGTTAAGACGAAGGGTTCCTAGGAGTATCCAACAAACGCCCGGCCAATCTCTGCATTTGTCCGACATCTTGACTTTCTCCACATTGTTGTAAAACCCAAGGGACACATCCAATTCGTCCATTATACACGCTCTAAGATTTCTATACAACAGTTGATCCAAAAAAATAGAGTAACGAAAATAAAAAACAAATATATTTTGTTTTATTTATTTTCAAATTTTCTGAACACAGACGATGTGAATAGAACTAGACTTAAAACTAAACTTAACTTTCTTAACGAACCACTGACAGCTCGTTAACTAAATAAGCAAAAGCCTACTGTGCACTTTTTGTGTAGAGGAAAGTTCTCGAATTGCCTGAGAACGATTTGAGTGTTGCAAAGCTTGCTTTATTAATAAGCTAAAAATTCGGTCATTCGTTGAGCGAAGTCGCTGTGAAGAAGTCAACATCTTAAAGTACGAGAATCGCATGGCATGGCAATATCCTTGGGACATGTTGCCTGGGCAACGGCAATGGGGGGAATACGCGGTTCGTGTTGTCTCCGATAATCCCATACTTTGTCGCGTCCGTATCATACATATAGAGATAACATATTTTCATATTTCCGCTCTGACTTGGCTCTGAGTCGTTTGGCCGCTTTGCCGTTTCGCTGTTTTGCTGCTTTGCTGTTTCGCCGTTGCCGGCAACTGATTTTGCCACGCTTTGTTTTTGACTTTCAATTCGTTTTTATTGCCTTTTATAGTCGTTTATAGTTTTTTATGCTAAAATGCATAAATTTGCGTTTTTTATGACAATTGAAATTGACAGTCGGAACGCGCAGCGATGTTCGGTTCGAAAGGCAGCACGTGGAGTGCCTGCAGTGGGTGGAGTAGTCGGCTGGGCTGGGCTGGGGTGGCGCTTACATATTTGGGCATGGATCGAGTGAACGCGTTGGCGCGGAACATTTGATGAGCGTGTGGCGGTTGAGAGGGGTACGCAACGCGTATGTACAAAATCATTAAACGCCATTTGGTTCGATGTTGAATATGTTCAATTTTTTTTGTTTTTTTTTTTTGGTTTTTTTCTCGTTTGGGTTTTTTATTTTTGTAATTTTTTTCGTTTATATTTTTTCTTTTCGGTTTTTATTTTTACTATTATGGCTGTCTTCTTCATTTTGTTTGTCAATTTTAATATTAGCAAATTGAAAGAATGTATAAACGAACGAACGAACGAACGAACGACGAACGAAGTTTGCAATAACAATTGTCTTGCATGCAAATGACTTTGTTGTGGAGCAGCGGCGGTTTCTGCGACTGCGGTCGTTGTCGGGCTGTTGGCTGAGGCTGGGGTGGCGCAGGGGCGTTAGTTATTTCGTTAATACACACATATTTGAATTATAGCGAATTTGTCATGGATATAGGAAATATGCTGTGCTTTGGTGTTCTACGCATTCACAGCACTTTGCATGATTAAATTTTTTTTCTTCATGTTTTGTTTTTTATATTTTTATTTTTTTTGTTTTTTACATATTTTCTTTGTTTTTCATTTGGTTTTGTTTTTCCTATTTCTTGTTTTGTGCATACTTTAAGACACTGCGCATTTTGAAAAATTGTAATGCACGAAACGTTGCCGCAGTAAATATATTTGAGTGTCTTTTTCGCATGCATATTCATAGGCCGGAGACAGCAATAAGTTCAATCCACAACGTCCCACAGCGTATATTGTTCTTCAAGTTGAACGCTTCCAAAGGACTTTCCTTACTTGATTATTGTCAAGCAAACTCATATATTATATTAGACTGAAACTATTCCATTATTTTTGCATTAAGGGCCAAGCAAAGCACATGTATAACAAAGTATCCTTGCCGACTGCCGCCTGTTGGTCAGGGGTTCATTACAATTCAATATACACATTCATGCGCATGTGTATAACTTTTAGTTTGGATTTGCTCATTAGCTGGCAGAATATCATAAGGAGGTTGATCATTGCTCTTGGTATTTTTTTTTTTTTTGGAAAGATGCGATAACGCATCTTATATTGCATACTTTTGTGCAACTGTGGGGGTAATTATATGACGTTTAATGGCCAAATAAAATCGATAATCTTTAGCTGATAAATTATAGCTATTGCGTTTGTGTTTGCTTTCGTTCGCTGTCTTATTATTATTAATGCGGCAATTAGTGTTGCGTTCGCTTCCGTTCGCGTTCGGCGTTCGGCGTTTGAAGTTTTAATGACTAGTTTTGCGATTTCGCAAGCTTATCAAGATGTCCAGTTGCATGGGCGTTGCCCTATTGATACACGCTTACGTTATGGTGGCAGCATTTCGTGAGCGTGTGCTTTAATTTCATGTTCACCTGAAAGCCGCCAATCAGCCAACTCAAACTGCTTGCGAAAAACTAACAAACACTTTGTTGCTAAATCAGTAATCACCGCTTTCGGCATCAAACAAAAATAACACACACCATACACACACCATACACCATGTGGTGTACACGTAGAGAAAACTGCGAAGCAAGCTTTTGCAGTTGCATGCGACTCACGAACAAGAATGGGTCCCATTGAGCTAATGCCCTCTGCTTCGATTTGCGACGGGCGTTTCTCATTTACATTTCACATGTTTCATATGGATTCAATTGTTTCGGGTTCGAGTTAAGGCTCATTCCGTCTTTGGCTTTGGCTCTGACTCGGGCTTTGGTTTTGGTTTCGCGTGTCGATCGCTCATAATTTTTGACGGGCCACAAGCCATAGGTCACCACGAAAACTGTTGCAATGACGACAACGACAACGGCAACAGTAATAGCAATAATAACAACAATAACAACAACAACAATAAATGGCAATAGCAACGGTAACGGTAACGGCAACGACGACAAGTAAATCGAAAATTCATCACGAACATTATCAATAAAATTGCTATTAAGGTGGTTTCAGGCATAGGGCCCAGTTGACCCCCCCACTCCAGCCGACCCCGCCAGGCGCATGCTAAATCAAGCGCTACAACAACATGACAATTAGAATTTCGAGCAAGCTTATCGATAGTTTTTCATCGACATGACGTCCGCTGCGCCAGCCAGCGGAAGTCGGTCTGGATGATAAATGACGATTGATTCAAGTAGCTGATAGCCTACGGAGTCTACATGGTTAGGCCAGTCTGGGCCAGTGCACGGCGGTGTGACGTGCCATGTGCCATGCGGCGGAGTCAGGTCAGGTTGTCGTTTTCGCCAATTCCTGCCCTAGGGTGGTTTGCTAAAAATCGCTTCTCGTTTTGTTGATTTTATTTGCGTGTCACCTTTGCAGCGGTCGCTCGCAATTCAAATCATTAACAATGCAAGAATTCCACACTATCAATAAGCTCAGCCTACTGCGCACCACGCCTACTTACCTACCTACCTACCTACCTACCAAACTATTCAGATATTATGTGTGTTCGTGTATGTAATTTAAAATTCTATGTAAAATCCTTCTAATAAAAATTATATACTTTTCCAATGCACACACATGTGTAGTCAGTGTGGCTGCTCATAGAGATTTATTAGTGCCAAATCCTTGCAATTCTGCGACCTACAGCAAATGCAAATGCTGGAGAGTAAATTCAACACGTGCTCAGAGTCCATGAGCATGAGCATGAGCACGCCAAGCATGTGGGTGCAGCAAAGGGACTTAAAAAATGTTTGCCTTCGACAATTCATCTAATGGAAATAATTTGCATGATTTGCAAAGTGTTTCAGAGCTAATCATCATAAATTGTACGCAACCCGTTTTATGAGAAGCACTAATTCGCAGCCATTGTGGCTGCGTTGCGTGCCACCAAGTGAACATGCGAAAGCGGTCAGTCGAGTGTCGACTCGGTTCGCGGCACTCTGAGACTTGGCAACAATTGGAAAATGCTGCGATTTCTGCTATGTACGAATTTTCGCTTTGATGGGAAAAGTTTTTCGATAATACTCAAAAATAAGTGCGAAAATGCACAAACGTGCGAAACAAAAAGCATGCTCAACGTGCTAAATGAGCAAGTCCATGAGCCAGTCAGTTGGGTGTGGTGTGCGGCAGCGGCAGCAGCGGGGGTGCCTGGGTGAGTGTACGAGCTGTACATGGCTCATACAGACGTTTAAAATTTTATTGCTGCATAATTTTAGGCACTTAAACGTTTGCTGTTTATTCAACGCATTCGCAAATGGTGTCTGCTCGCCGAGCTCTGCGAGAGGGGTGTGTTAATGTGCTGCCTTTACGGTCACTTGTTGCACAATTGTTGCTATGTGTTGCATACCTTTAGGCACTCTACAGCTGTGAGCACGAGCAACGCGTTCTTCTGCAAGATAGCCAACATCAGCCTGACTGGCGTCTCAGACTAACAGAGAGACAGTTAGATAGATGGACTATCAGACAGACGAAGAGACAGACAGGCAATTGATTGCATTGCTTTATGCGTTGGCACAAAAATAGGCAATAAATCGTGTTCGCAACGCCGTGACGTCAGCTGACGGCGGCAAAAGGGTTCTACACAATATGCCGCACATTGGCTTCGAATACTCCGACTACTTGTGACTGCCTTGAGTTCGCACGCATGTGCCTGCGTTTCCGGCGCGCGAGCAGGCGACTGTTAAGCAACCCTGCAAAGGCAATGTAACGCTGGAACGCAGCTTAGAGGGACACGGTTAGGCAAAGAAGTGGAAATCGCTCAAAGCGTTCGCCATATGTGTGTCGATATTTGCATATGGCATCGTCGATGCGTGCAATATTCTTCCGCCCGCTTGCCACGCACTTTGTTTAACTGTCAAATTTTATGACAGAGATTTTAATGCCCTGTCTTGGCAACCCTATAGCAACGCACAAGCAGGGCAGCGCAGCACATCGCAACGCAGATATTGTATTTATAACAAAAAAAAGAAATGGGGAAAGGAAAAGCAAAAAAAAAAAAGAAAATAAAAATGAATTTCCATACGCGAATACTCGCTTATTGCTTTGCAGTTTATTTAAAGTCGAATCGAGACGGGCTGAGACGAGACGAGTTGTGGCGAAGTGCGGCGAGGCGGGGCGCGTTGATTTGAGTCGAGTCGAGTCGAGAGGAGTTGAGCGCAGGCATAACTCATTGACAGCTTTGAATTTTCACATAATATTTTACGGCATTGCAGACGAGGCGCAACGTCAGCATGGGGTAGCGAAGGCGCTGGCGATATCCTTTGCCGTTGTGCAGATATCCTTATATATTGAAAATGTTACGCTGAAAGTTATGAGCCGCAAATGATAAACGACGCCACGTTTCCTATTTTCGTTGAGCTCCTTTACATTTGCCTTCGTTTCTTTGCCCACACTTAATTTTTGTTTTGTTTTTTTTTATTTTTATTTTATTTTTTTTTTGTTTTGACTTGGCACACAAGGTTTGCCTTTGTGGCGATAAACATTATTTTTTAATATTTAAAATTAGACATTTACGAATTCGATTATTTCTTTTTTTTGTTTTTTTTTTTTTGTATTCTATGGGGTTTCCGTTTCCCTGCAACGCCAACGCGCTTTTATTATTCATCAAAGTAATTAATTAATTAACTAGAAAAAAATGCAAACCCAAAACAAAAAAGGTAGCAGCAGAGAAAAAATAAAGAAAAAAAAAAAAACAGGACTCGGACTCATGAATAATGCCGGCAAAAAGGAAAAAAAAAACAGAAAAAGCGAAATTATTAAAGTGGCACACCCAGAAACACAAAGCATGCAGTGGACGTGTGCGCGCCGGCAAAGGTGTGCAATAAAAATGTGTCCCCAATCTAATTAAAGTGTAGTTGGCGCGCAGCACATTCACGTTGCACGTCATTCATCAAATGTCAAACGAAAACGCATCGAAAACGATGACACGGACTCGCGTCGCGCATCGCTGCTGCTCCTTTCGCTTTCAAGGCGTGGAGCCAAATGTGCTAAAGCGCTTTTTAATAAGCGACATTCGCAATCTAGGCCAACTGGTGCGCCAGATGAGTACAAGTGGCAGATTTGCTCTACGTCTGCTCCGCAGCTCTTCGGAATCCTTGCATCCATCCGAGCAGCTTCTCTTCTACAATCGATAGTCGATAGATATTGACAGACTTATGAGATCGGCACATTTCCGATTCCTGCGTTCTACACATCTTCTTCTTGCGTTCAAACATCTAACATCAGCGTTATCCCAATTGACCTCGTATACAGTTCAGCTGCTAATGCCAAACTACGTCCTTCACAATTGACAGCAACAGCTTCACGCCTATGCCATACAGTAAATATTGCCTAAAGAATTCTGAGAAAGTATACGACCAACAAGAAATGGCATAAATAATCATTAAATTGAAATCAAATATTATAGGCAGGCAGGCAGGCAGGCAGACTGGCAGGAAAGCTGGCAGCCAGTGCTGCAGTCGGGGAAACGAACTTGCAAAAATATATAAAACGAATTTGCTGAAAATCAGAATTGATGATTATTGTTTTTTGACAGTGATTCCTTACACACACACACACACACACACACACACAGTCGCACATACGTGCAGACATAAGCACACACCCAGGTTTAAGTGGCCATGCTTTCTTTGCCGAAGTAAGCGAACCTTAGCGAAACAATAAAAATAAACTCAACTCGAAAGGCTGAAGCGGTCGACGCCAAAAAAAAAAAAGGAAAAAAAAAGAAGCATTAAACTGCCAACAGTTGCAACTGTTAAATGTCGCATACAGGCAGTAAAGAGCAAAGAGCAGCGACGAAGGACCAAAGGACAAGCGTACTACCCGCCAAGCGCAAGGACAACATTGTACATGTTAGTATCAATAAAATACCATAGAAAAATATTTATGGTCATGTTATAGTAAGTGCAAAATAATAGCGACGGCGGCGACGACGACGACGACGACGACGCAACAACTGCAGCCGCAGCCAGTGTCCAACTCACACTCGCAGTCACAGGCCATAGTCATAGCCGATGCCAATTGAGAGTAGTGGATGACGGGAGTGAGGCGTGTGTGTGTGTGTGGGTCTGCGAGTATCACGCGTACGTGGCACATTTTAACTGCACGTCCGTCTGCGTGTGTGTGTGTGTGTGTCGGACATAGGAGTATTTGTCCGAAGTGTGTTGTGTAGTAAAATCCCCAACAATTACCGGAAAATGATATGGAAGCGAGTAAAATGTACATTTCTAGGGCAATACGAAATGTGAACGTAAGAACGCAGGCGACAGCCGACAGGCGATGAGGCAGGCCTGTCGTGGGGAGGGTGGGGGTGCAGAAAGCAATAATGCATTCGACACTTTTATTTCTTTTTCATTAGCAGAGCAAGCTCACGCACTCACTTACACACACACACATACACACACACACACACACACACATACAGACACAGTCGCTGCTACTTATTTTATTATTGTTTATATGCGCTACGCACAATGTTGCCTACTTTCGAGCGCAAGGATTCAACTTGGAACACAAGTGCAAGAGCCACATAACATGATAACAATTTTTACTAATAGAAATCTATAAATTTGCGGATTTCTGCGACAGACGCAATGAAATGAAAACGAAAGTGAAGCCCAGCAGCCCAGCAGCCCAGTGTCCTTGGCTGCGCAATACATGGCTTGCCATTTCGAACGCATGCCTATCATAATTTTCAGAGCATACTTTGAGGCGTGACGCCGTTAGTATCATTGGCCGACTGTGGGCAACAGCCAACAATAGTTTGCAATTAGCGCACATGGCTGCTCGTTAAATTGGCAATCAGCATAAAACAAAACAAACAAAAACAACACTAACAATGACACTTTTGGTGTGGAATTTATGCGTTGACTAATTTAATAGAAAATGATTTTAACATTAAGCTCAGCCTGCATTTGGTATATGTGTAGGCTCGGCAGCCGTCTAGGTGCGTTTTGTGCGTATATGTGCCTGAATCTGGGCGAGAGGAAGACCTGCTTTTTATTTTTTGTTTTTTTAAATGCGTACATTCGGACATTTTGTAAAAGCCTCCTGGAAATGATGAGGCTAAGTTGTTTTTTATTTTGTGGCTTGTCTGTCTGTCTGTTCCATATCGAGTCGCATTTGGCGAAAAACACCTAAAGCCACATAAGAAAATTAAAAAATGAAAACCCAACACCCCCGCACCCCGGCACCCTGATTCACGTTTCAACGCGTCTTTTGGTAGCCTCAGCCTTTTAGAGAATTAGAGCATTTGTGGTTCGAGACAGTAGCAACAACAACAATAACAACAACAGCAGCAGCAACAATACCAACACCAGATGAACACGAACACCAACAAAACAAAGTAAATGTGAAAATAGGCCAATTTTTGCCAAATGTTAAACATTTGTGCGCGTTGTTTCGTACAAATTATGTAAACAAAAAAAAAAAAAAAACAAAAAACAAAAACCATCCCATTTCATTTTTTTGTGTATATGAATTTGGTGTTTTTGTTTGTTATTTACTTCGAGGGGCGTTCAAAAAAACAAAAAAAAAAAGTTCAAAAATATTTCAACCCAAGGCAATATTTACAATTAAAAAATTAACGTGGAAAAATATGAAAAGTGGATGAGCAGAGGCTATGTCGACGAGTTTTTATTTTTTTTCGTTGTTGGTTTTTTTTTTTTTTTGTTTTTGTGGCTATGCATGTAATTGCCAAAAGGGCACTTATTATTATTTTTATTCATTTCATTCCTTTTCTTTTTTTGTTTTTGCCATTTGTAATGCTATTGTTGTTGTTCTACGGTAATCCATGACGACGCAGGCGAACAAGTTTTACAAACTTTTCAAAGCGCACAAAGTACAGAAAAAAAAAAGAAACACCAACAACAACAACAACAATAATAATAATAATAATAAAAAAAAATAAGCAAAGAAAAACGCTTGAAAATAAGCGTAAAAATCTGTTAAAAATCCCTAAAATCAATAGAATAGCAGCTAATGGAAATTGTATTTATCTTCTGTTTGAAGTTGAGCTAAAGGAAAGCCGGTGGAAAACCAGCGGAAAACCACCACCACCACCACCTCCACCGCCATCGCCATCACCATCACCATCACCACCACCAACGTCGCCATCAGCCTCAGCATCAACGACATAGCATCTCTGACACGACCCATGCCACTCGGCACACGGCATGCGG
>JBAMBQ010003857.1:0-39148 GCA_037044495.1 Stegana nigrithorax
AACGGCAGGACTTGCCGTTCGTTCGTTCATTCGCTGTGTTGTTCGTTCGTTCTTTTGTTTGTTGGTTCGTTTGACGTCGGAGCGGATATTGTGTGCGAGTGTATGCAACGCCAAAGGGAGTTGGAGGCGTTTTGCTGGTGCTCTGGCTCTCGTTCTGGTTCTGGTTTTGCGTTTGGGTCGTGGCATGGGGAAACTCAAACGATTTTCAGTAAGCAAGTGAAGTGTAAAGAGCTGTTTCCTTTATTGGTTTTATATTTTATTTTCTCATTTCGTTTATATTTTTCTTTCTTCTTCATCGTTTCCTTGTACATGTTATGCGTACAGTATGTATGTGCATGGTGTGTGGGATAGATAGAAAGTATTTGATTCCATCAGTTGCGCTCTAGGCTTTTTGATGACATTTTGCAAAAACGTTTACGGGGCATATGGGACTTTGATATGACAACGAAAATATCCGCTATGCATTGCCAATGGCAGTTATTCGCTACATCGTAGATGTTGCTGCTGTTCTTGCTGTTGTTGCTGTTGTTGGTATTATTATTATTGATGTTGTTGTTGTCGCTAACGGCAGTTGGGGCAAACGCGGTTTGAGTGTGATTGGATTGGATTGCTTAGAAAGGTGGAGAGTTAAGACACATATACCAAAACATTTCAAAATATAGTCGTTATTTTCAGCAATACCACCGTGCCAGGATTTACACTTTATTTTGAAAGATTTTTTCATATCTAAAGTAAAAATTAAAAACTCACAAGAAATACATCCCACAGAAAAAAAAATCCAAAAATTTCAAAAATAACGTAATAGAAAAATTATTCATGATAAAACAAAAGCCGTTAACCCATTGCGAACTGAAAAGGAATCCAACTGGAACGATGCTTGAAATTACCAAGGCGGATTTTACGAATATATACTAGTTTTAGCAGAAACAGCACCTTTGCGAAAAGTGTCCCTGACTGCATCACATATTTTCAAATGCCCTAGAAGTCACTTTAATCACAACCAATCGTTTTATGTTTTATTTTTACCCTGCTCTGCATATCAACATTCTGTTAAGATGTCAATTCGTTTCGATATGTTAAAGTCCTCCGAAAAGTCTATGATACCTCGTGTGAAGTGAAAACGTCTACGCAACTTTGCCTAGATTTATTCTGAATAAGGTGCTACTTCCAAAACGATGAACTGGAAAGCGGTGAAGAGAGGCTTAAACTCCCATAAGACAGACCACAATATTTACTGAAACATAATTGCCTAGGTATGTTAAAGCTCATATCTCTTAATGAGCAAGAAATCTTAATGGGATATCATCAAACCGTGTTTGAAAACTATTTCAAACAACTTTGCAACCAGTGGTTGTCATGATCATGCAAGCATGTGTCGAGCTATATTCGATCGCGACCGTTTTCATTTGTTGCACAAAAACCCTTTCTTCGACATGAGCCAGCCGATCAGTTGCTTATTGCATTTCCAGCCATCAGGTGAGCAGACACGGCAGTTCTCGTTCAGCGTGTGTAACCCACTTAATCAAAAAAAAAACAAATATCTGGCCGCGCGACTAATAAAAATGCGGTTCAAGAATTTTTAGATACATATTTGATTTATTGTAATTATTATTTGCTTAAAGCAAAAACAGCACTCCTCTTTGAGCTTTTTGTTGTAAATTTATTAACTAATAAACACACTCACAAAATTCCGTGTAGGTGTAACTACCCAACACACCCACATTATCTGCCGGGCCTGGTTGTGAGATTGCTGTAATTAAAGGAGAAGGATGGTTCTTTTGAAAAATTGTGCTGGGGAGCTGTGCGCGTAATATTGATAGATACAATTATAATCCCTTAGGGTAGTTAAAAATATCATTTAATTATTGCAAAATGCTGATGGTTTCGCCATAACCAAGACTTACAACAAGCTATTTTTAAGCCAGCTACCAGGAATATATAGAAAAGGTTTAAAAGACATATTAGGCCATGTACGCAAATATAAAAGTCGAAAATAACTTAGAGCCGGCCATGGGCCTTGTGTTCACATTTTTGGGACTCAAGGTGTATAAGATATGACATGCTTACTTTAACGTTAGCGCACTCTCGACAAAATATTAGAATCTTGTAATATACATACCCCAAACCATTGATTCGCAGCAGTTTAGTCGGTTCTTCTAGTAGTTTTCTTATTGATGTGAACCCTCTTAAGTTTCGGTAGTGTAAAATTTCGTTACAACAACTCCATGTTGTTGTTGGCAATGCTCCGATAATCGGATAGTTCTTTTCCATAACCATATATATATATATATATATATATATAAGTATATATGCATCGGTAATTCTTGTATGGCATGTGGCTGTTCATCACTTCAGATGCGTAAGTTTTGCTTGTTTACGTATCCGTTGAGCCAGGTCGTAACAAACGGTGCACATTTTTCACAGAGCACGAATTTTGATAATAAATTTCAATAATTTGCAATCGTTGCTCGTTTGTAAGTCTTTCCATGATTAAATGGCAGAGTATACTAAAAACTTTTCACTTTAACAGATGACGTTTGGACGCCATTACTAAACAATGCTGGCAACCTGAAAAACTTAACTCTTAAAAAATCACTTTATATATCAATAATTTCATAATTGTGCAAAGACTAGCTCTAAGCAACAATGACCTGAATAAAATACCCTACTGGACTAGCAAACAAAAGATGTGATTTAAAATCTTACTGGGAACACTTTTAATCAATGTGCGGTGTGCGTACTTAATGATTTTATTTTTATATAAATTTGCTTTTTGTTTCTTAATTTTTTCTTTTTTTTGTCTTTCTCTTAAGACAAAGCATTCAATAATTCAAACGGGTGTCCAAATAGTTGGGTCACATATTTGAAATTTGTCTGCATTTGTTTCCATTTTCAATTGGGCCCGCAAACTTTTAAATTGCCTTTAAGAAAGCCGAAATGAATTTTCTAAGACATTCCAGTTCAACCAACAACGAGGCAAAACAAAATTCCTAACAAGATTTTCAGTTTCCATAAAAAATGTGTAGAATTTCACACATACTATAAAGTAAGCCAAGCGAAAAGCAAAAGCAACATAGAAACGAGTTGCGGGAAGGCTAGCCAAAGTCAATACTCGTTACGAATAGATGCCCATTCCCATGTGGCAGCCTTTTAGTTGGAGTTATGTGCTTCTTAGGTTTGAGGTAAATAACCAACGACCAACAAAATCTGATAGTAAAGAGTAGCCGTCAATAGCAACGGCAACGATGTTGATGAAGAGGACCACGATATATAGATGTGTATGAAGCTGAATGGAGACTGTTGGACTGGGTAGAGTGGCGCATTGTGAATGCCATTGAATGGCATGTGTGTAGTCGCTATTAGTGTAATTTGTGTGTGTATGTGTGTACTTTTTATGTGTGTGTGCGTGCATGTGTGTGGGCATGGTTGGGGTTGATATTAGAGTAGGGGATACCGTTTGTATGCCTTTCAAAAAACTCAAATCGACAGACGCTAAGTTTTATCAACACTCGCATGCTAACTCATGCCACACACACTCACACTCGTACGAGTGTGCACACATGAGCAACAACGAAAATGAAAACCAACAACAATCACCCTTAGCTTCCACCAGCACCGCCATCCGCCACACATCATCCGCCACCGCCACAACTATGCAAAATAAAACACCCTCGATGGCCACAAAAGACATCATGGCTGCCGACAAGCCAACGTGCCACACTTGCACCCGCACCCGCATTTGCACGCCCATCACCACAGTGCTGCCCGCCCGCAAACAAAAAAAAACATAAACAAATAAATAAACACTCAGTCACACACACACACGCACACAAGCGCTCGCACTCGCACACACTGTTGTAGACACATGTGGTGCTTCGTTTATGTTCTCATGTGTGTAGACACACATCAGGCACATACACTTGCAGACTGAAGCTAACCGACAGCCAGTTAAAGTACCCAACACAAACATTCTGCCCGTACCGCACCACACCGCACTAAACACCATTATACATGCATGCACCATCTGCCATTTATGCATCCGATACGTAGTCTAATTGTATGTGTATATGTGTGTGCGTGGAGGTGAGGAAGGTTGTGGGAACGTTTGCCTGAATCTATGACTACGCCTGAGCCAGAACCAAAGCCAGATCTAAAAATTCGGCAACGACAAAGTCCGCCAACATCATCGCCAATGCGATTCTGTATTTGCTGCTGTAGCTGTTTTTGTTGTATTACATAAGCAACGAAAAAAATGTTGTACATCGTGCGGTGAATTCGTACATACAGGACATACATCCGGAATTGAAGAATCAATTCGTGCGCGATAGCTGTTGGTAATATGACAGTATCCTGATCTTAATTACGCTGGACTGTCCGCGTGAATCTCGGATCTAGCTCGTCCGGAAATATGTCAGGTGGCGGTCCTTTCAAGATCGGACCTCCTATAACCACAGGGACCTAATGCCTCCACCGCTTTGATGTATAGCCCCTCAAAGTGGAGCCACGAACTTGCTGTTGTTGGTTTTATTGTTGCTTTTGTTTTTGTTGTTATTCATTCCCTGATTTGCTTGTCGGCATTCGCGCAGCCCATTTAGCGATATACGAAATGTGTAATTTCCTTCATTCGTATATAGGGCAATTTGTAATTTTCTTGCAGAAAATTGTAAAAGCTTTATAAACTATTAACCGTGCCAATGAACATTTCCTTTTCTTAGCATACGTATAGCTGCAATTTCAAAAATGTTGCAAGATTCTTTGCTAATAAATTGCATAAACTAATGTTTGTCTCATTGAACTTTTTCACAGTGGTGACAGAGCTAGATCTACTGTAGTACGCATATCCATATACCATATACCGTAATTGGACAAACCCGAGCTGCCGAGTCGGAAACAAACATCAGAAACACACCATGCGCGCATGTCTCGCATGTATATCTATGTACAAATGCATGGGAATATTCCGGCATACCATCCATTCTATATTTGTAATATTTATCTTTGTGTTGTTTTTATACCCTGTACGAAAAAATGATAAAGGGTATATTAAAGTTGTGCAAATGTATGTAGCAGGTAGAAAGAGACGTGGAGACCCCACAAAGTATATATATCCTTGATCAGCAGCGGAAAACGAGTCGATCTAGCCATGTCCGTCTGTCTGTCTGTCTGTATGAACAAACAGAACTTGGAAACAGTTAGACCTATTGGACAACCACCAAATTTGACTCTCCTTATCCATAGGTATAACGAATTCATTTTACTTTTTCGACATACAACCTATAACATATAGCTGCCATTACAATGATCCGCCGAAAAATTTTGGTTTCTTGAGACATAGTTACATAATTAATACAAATATTAAAGCCAAAAAAAAATGTTATTGAATTTTGTATTGGGCACAGGGTATTCTATAGTCGGGTACGCCCGACTTTAGTCCCTACCTTTCTAGTTGTTTTTTTATGTTTTCTCTTTTGACTTAATTTCGAGCTCGGATGTGCGCGGTGAGCCACGAAATGAACACGGAACAATGGGACAACAGCAGGCTTGCAATCGGGTGGACAAGCGGGATGGTGGGAAGGCAGGGAAGCAGGCAGCGAAATGAAATCAGGCAAAGCCAAAACCAAAACCAAAGCAACGCCAAAAGGCGAAAGCAAAGACAAAGGCAAACCAAAGGCAAAAACAAAAGCAAAAGGCAACCAAGCGCCCAGACCCAGGACCAGGCACTTGTGTGTGATCGTCGACGTTGTCGTCGTAGTCGCCGGAATCGTCATTGACGTGGCGGTAGATGTTGCCGTTACTATCGTCGTCATCAACAGCAGCAACTTTTGGAGTTGCTGGTTGGATGGATGATGTGTATGTGTATTACTGTATGTGCCTGTCTTGCATGTGTGTACGCTCTATAAGTGGTACTGACAGAATTTGTAACGCCGTTCTGGCTCGTAGACATATACTTTAGTTTTTGTTGTTCTTGAACGCTGCGGTTAGCAGACTCAACTAGGACAAAGGAGCGGCACTGTTTAACAACGACAAGCCACGAACGCGCATAAAGGTTTACAAAAGCACGCACATGAACACATATATGTACGCAGATACATACAAACGTGTATACATGAATGTCAGGCAAGCCAGGCAAAGTTAGCTCAAAGCTCCATTGGATAAGGGACATTCACTCTTCGCTGGTTGACATCTGATTGAAGAGGACGTTTATATTGTAAGCATACACATACACATTTATGCATATGTTTGTACTTATGTACACACACATACACATGTATATATGCATACATATTTGTCTGCTTAGTTATAGCTATGATGCTTACATACATACAAACATACACATATGCAAACATATATAGGTACATAAAAGTTCTGGCAACGCACAAATGTCAAAGGTTAGATATATATGTATCTGCATGTGTATTAACCACGACTTGCGCCAACATACGCCCGGCACACTTCAGCTCAAATAGCGAAAATCTGCTTAATGAGAAAATTGTCCATGAGCAGTCACACTCGCAGTCGCAGTCACAGACGCAGGCACAGACACAAGCAAACACACATAGATACACATGTAAATGCACACGTGTAGCCAGATATAAAATGAAAAGCCACTTTAAACAAAACAAAAAAAAAAAAGAAAACCGAAACAAAACAAATTAAAAAATTACACATTAAAAACGAAAAGAAAGAAGACAGAAAAAAAAACGAATTTGTGCCCTAACATGGAATGCACTTTTGCACCGTGAGTCAAGAGTCTATCATGAGTGGCACTTAACGAATCGCCTCATTCCAATTAAAGCAGCCGGCAGCAGTTGCAAAGCGTGTTCCAACTTTCGGCCTTAATTTTGATGTCAATGCTTGTCAAATGCCCATGGCACAGGCAAGGAATTGCGTAGCATACTTTCCGGCTGAGTCGATTTTCAGAAGTATAGCGTACTAGCATAATCCCAACTAAGCAGCCCACGGCACGAGAAAACCAGCAAGAATTCAAATACTTTTGTAACGAAAAGCGAAGCAGCAGACTAGTAATTAACTCATTGGCATACGAATACGTTATGCCGATATAGGCAAAGCTGTCGATCCGATTAGGCACACATCGCTGCCAGCTAAACGATAAATCATAATCAAAATACGAAACGCAAATGGAACGTGAGGCGAAAGGATGCCCAGGTACTTGCAACTGTTTCGCCATTGCTGTCTATTTTGTCTGCACAGATCATCGGATAGCAGCCACTGTACGCCGCCGAGTAAGCGAAAGCGAAGGAGAGAGCGAGAAGGAGATCAAGAGCATTACGCAAATTTATATGCACGCATAAACGCATACAGAGGCTCGGCTACCGCTTTCTGTCACGCATATGCTTTGTGTATTTAAATTTCACAAATGCAACTCATTTAAATAGAAAATTACGAGTTACTGCACACAAGGTAGCGCACAAGGACACAAGGCAATACTCCGAACCGAAGCATTCAGATGAGCTCTGCTGAATTGGGTTGGGTTGCTATGTTATGCAATGTGATGCAATGCGATGGTTTGGGATACGATGGGTTGGGATGCGATGAGTTGCGATGGCATGGGATGAAATGATGGCATAGCAACCCGCTTATTGCTTATCTACGTGCGTTTGTGCTTTGCCATTTCGGTTGTGACCTCAAAGCCGCCTTGGTACCCTTGTTTCTACAACAATAACAATAACAACTGACACCGACAGACAACGGCAGACAACTCGATGGAAGAAACAAGCGTCAAAGAAGCCATGTGCAGTCCACAGAAGGCAGTGCGGAGAAAGATAGTAAAATAATGATAAAAAATTATATCGACCGCAATCAATACACGAATTTTCAATATCCCTGCACTTACGCGCTAGTATGAGTGTGTAAATGTGCGAGTGTGTTCTCGTACCCAGAAGCACGCGAGCGAGTGCAGCTACGGTGCAGGATACGTCGCACGTCTTTCCCGCATCTGCAACGGCGTGGCCTGTCTACGCTTAGCCTGTTGTGTACCTAACGAGTTCTCTCAACTGCCGATGCCGTCGCTGCCGTTACTGATGATGCTTCCGCTGCTGTTGCTGCCGCTACTGTTGCTGCCGCTGCTGCTTCTGCTTCTGATGTAGTTTTGCGTACGAGTGCTCGAAGTATTTGATTGCAAATATACGGATTAACGTATTTGCCCACGTATAATTAATTTGGTGTCGCTTCCATAAACAATGAAATCAACAAAAACAATATCAACAACAACAACAATGAAAAAAGTGGGAAAATGAAAAACAGAAAATCAAAAATAAACTAGAAAGGCAGGGCTATAGTCGGGCGTAACCGACTATAGAAAACCCTGTACCGAAGCCAAAACTTAATATATTTTTTTGTTGCTTTAATATTTTGTATTCATTATGTAAGGATATCTCAAGAAAAAATAATTTTTTTTTTGTAAAAGCCATTTTTCGGCCGATCGTTTCTATGGCATCTATATGTTATAGTGCACCGATATTTATCATATTTAGGAATATGATTTGAATTTACTTAGAATCAATAAATCCAAAATTTGGTAACGATATCTTAATAAACAAAAAAGTTTTTCTCAGTAAATGTTGTTTTTTGGCCGATCGTTCCTATGGCAGCTATATGATATAGTAAACCGATATACATAGTTTTTAGATATGTGATTGGGCATTAGGTAAAACAATTAAATCCCAAATTTGGTAAACATATCTTAAAAAATAAAGCGGTTTTTGTTACTAAATATGGCTTTTCGGCCGATCATTCCTATGGCAGCTATATGTTATAGATCGAATATCGAAAAAAAAAATAAACTCGTTATGCCTATGGATTGGCAGAGTCTTCGTGCCAAATTTGGTGGTTGTAGGTCTTACCGTTTCCGAGATCCGTGCGTTCATACGGACAGACGGACAGACGGACAGACGGACATGGCTATATCGACTCGCCTTTCGATGCTGATCAAGAATATATATACTTTGTGGGGTCTGCCACGCCTCCTTCTGCCTGTTACATACATTTGCACAACTTTAATATACCCTTTACCATTTTTTGGTACAGGGTATAAAAATATGTGAAATTCAAATGAGCGGCAACAAACCGCATCACGAGGTTGACGACGAGGATGACGACGAGGATGCTTGTTAGGCCTGCGGTTGAACATGCGCAGCGGGTGGCGGCTCAATGCAGGCACACGGGATAGAGCATAGCAAAGGCGTATGCAATGCACTTGAGAGCAATCGAAATGTTGCGAAACGAATTTGTCATCCAATTTAGAGGCAACAGCAGTGGGAGCTGCATGGATACACTTTTCACAATGCTTGGCGTTGGCAGCGAGCGGAATAGCAAAAGAGCACAAGTGCAGCACTTCGCATGGCACTCAATCGCCCCGCTCAAACGCAGCATCGTCAGCCATACAGCATTGCCTAGGCTTGAGATTCAGATCGGTAAGTGCAGATGCAGATGCGTATGCGTATATAACCGAGGAGCCACGTTTTATCGTTTGATTTTTATGCCATCTGCTTGTTGTCTTTGTCACGTGTATCTCACGTATAAATGCGATAGACCATCCAATTGCACGGCAGCAGGCGACTCCGACTCCATCTCCGCACATACGTGTATCGATATACTTGGATTTGCTTCATTATTTCAATTCCGTGCGAATGTCATCATCTGCCAACCTTGCACGTCAGCACCAAACAACTTCTATGGCACAGACGCTCAGCAGCAAGGCGGCAGGAACGGCCTAAACTGCTAAATACAGTACATATGTTTATGGCATCATGTCCCTACTGCACAGCAAGTGTGTCATATTCTTTACTCCCTCAGGTAGCGAATGGTCGACCAATTCTTTAACTATCGTATTAAGTTCGTATTTCTCGTTGAATGTGACCTGAGAGAATCCGCTTTTTGCTTTCTTAAAGAACTCATCCTAAAGATTAACTTATAAGAAGTCTCTGGCTGCATCTAGCGCCTCATCCTATGATGACGCTACATCGTTTCTCGTCTATAAAATTCATCTGGCATGCGCGAGTACTGCGCCTGGCTGACATGGCACGCCTCTTGGCACCTATGACCGCCTTTGGACTCTTTTGTGCTTCAGAGATCACCCAAGAGGCAATTAACCACTCAGTCCGCTGTACCGAGCACACACATTTCAAGAGCGCTGCTCAGATGCGCGGATATTAGCTGAGCTCGATGGCTGCTTGATTGTTGCTGATAATCAGGCTGATTGCTTTTGAATTCCAAGTGTGAAATTGAAATTTCACAACGTTGACATTTATTGACAAAACCTTTATAAATGGTTTAAGGCGATGTGTGCATGCGCGCAACTCGTTCTTTGGCTTTTTGGCTGCCTGCATGCCACGACGCGCGCTTGATATGCCTCAGTACGGTGCGATTAGGTTCATTCTAGCGCGCTGATCACTGATTGCCTTCGTATAGTTGCTTTTCTATCTTGTTTTCTTTGTTTTTTGGTTCTTTGGATTTTTTCGTTCTGTTTTGCATCGAGTGAAATGACAACGACAATGGTAATGACAATGATGATGACGATGGTAGCAGTAAATGGTTTTGTGCGAAATCTAACCACGTAGCTCGTCAAATTATTTTCGCTTTTCAATTTCTTGTATTGCGTTCGTTTTACAGCTCTTCGGCGCTGCTCTGCTCCGCTTTTCGCTTGCTTTCTGTTTTTGAATCATATTTTTTTTTTGCTTTGCTTTGCCTTTAGCACGTTTGACATAAATCAAATAAACGCAGGCTCAGCCATAGCCGTTGCATACGGTGTAAACGTCTGTCTGTCTGTCCATTTGTAGCTGCTTATGCTGTGGCTGATTACTCTTTATCATTATTGTTCCTATTGTCTATGCTTCACCTTATGTATAAAGCGAACGCGAACGCGAACGTGAATGCTAATGCCCAACTCAATCGTACGCAATGCTCATCATTTCTGCACACATGTGTAGCGAAGGGTTGCGTTGAATTGGCATGGCCTGTTATAGGTGTCTGCTCTTTGTCGCCCTGTATGTGTGTGTGTGTGTGTGCATGGGTGTGTATGTGCGCGCGCTGCATAATGGAAACAACCGCGAAATATCTATTGACAGTTGAGTGTCATGTTTATCCGCGGTTGTTATCCCGTTTTGGCAACATTGCGATTTATGCATATTTCGCACTTAACTGCGCTGGGCTTAGGCAAATGCGGCGCATGCTCGATTTGTGGCATTTTCTTCAATTTTGATTTACAGTTTCCTCTTTTGTTTTAGCATATTTGTGTGTCAAATTTCCATTAACCCTTTCGCACGCACTTGCAAATGCAAATAGCAAACGGCAAATCAAAGTCGGGTCGCAAAGCTTCGCCCGGCATCCCTAGAAATATAATACACATGTGCATTTCTTTTTAACTTTGTTGCTTTTGCCACTTTTATTATCTATCCCTGAATGTATGTACATATGTATGTACATATGTAACATATGTGTACTTAGACTACAGCAGCGACAATTGCTGTAGCTATTGCTATGCTTTGGCTGTTGCCGTTGCTGTTGTTATTGTGTTTGTTGTTTTTGCTACTCCTGTCGATTTTTCACCTTACCCTTGCGTGCGAATTTTTTTATTTTTATGTATTTTTTTTTTCTTTGTGATATTCATTTTTTGTGTTTGGTAATTTATTATTTTGTTTTTTGCAAGCATTCAAATGTGTTTTCAATTTTTCGACTGTTTTTATTTTTGAATTTTGATTTTCGTTTCTTGTTGTTATTGTATTTGTGCTCATATATACATAGAGGAACGAATATTTGTTGTTATAATCGCAGAATGTCAGTTGATTTACATACCGAAAAAAAACTTCTTGTTACCCTTTTACTGCATTTTTGGCACCCTACTGATTTTTTATGCCGCTTTGCTTTTCGTTTTTTATTTTTTGTTTTGTCTATTCTCCGTCACCATCATCATCGTTGTTGTTGTTGTTATTGCCGTCGTTGTTGCTGTCAATGTTTTTTACGGTTAAAAATAGCAGAGGGTCGCGTTTGTAATCTTTATGCATTATGCCAGAGTAAAACAAAAATCAACGACAAAAAAAAACTCCAAATGAAAGGAAAAAGGAAAAATAAATAAATAAATTAGATGACAAGAAATTTGCGTGCATGCTCATCAACGTGTATGCTATTTAAGTTACATATGAGCTAACCAGATACATTTCCCTTGATTCCACATATTGGCTGCTGCTGCTGTCGCTGATGAAGATTCGAATTATTGATGGCATGTCGAAATTGTCACTTGAACAATACAAGCGAATTATCCTTTCGACTTTGCCAATGTGCGCCTTATCGTGCACAAAGCCGATTGTATCGTTTGCCACTCACATGTATGTGTGGCAATTCTAATAGGAATACGCGAATACCCATTACGCCCAACAAGGCAGCCAATTTATGCCAAAGCAACAGAATAGATTCTCGTGTGACTGCATACAGACTCACTTAGAGGCGAACGGATGGAGCTGGACAGCTAGCAAGGATGTCAAAGCCACGAGGTCTCGTTACGTTCAGCACAGTTTTTAAGATAATAGAGAGTGCAAAAATTGATCTTGAGAGCAGCTATGAATGTTGTCTTATCATCTCTATATAGTAAAGAGGAGTGCAACCAAATGCTGAACTTGCATTTAAGGCCCAATTGTTGTTGTGTACTTTAGCTTTCTACTCGTATGATAGTGGTCGGCAGCTCCTCCTTGTGGTGGTCGTAGTATTCCAAGGCTAGCACGTTGATTTGTACAAGATAAGGACCTACCAAGCAGAGCTCTCTGAGTCCTGTATATCTAGTTCTACTTAGTACATGTAATTCTCGATTGACTTTTAAGCCAAAGTAGTTTTACGTATTCCCGTACTTAGATAATCAAGTGCAAAGTACATGAGATACACTCGTACATGCTAAGATAACACCATGACAACAATTTATATTTTATGCTAATGCTGTGTACTCTCTCTGGCACATACACATGCACACACACACACACACACACACACACACACACACACACACACACACACACACACAGAGTCTTTCCGTCGCTCTCTGTCTTCTTCTCGTGCACGCTCTTCTTTGTTCACACAACGACGTTCGCTTGTGTCTCTTTCATTTCGCATGTGCATTGCACACACGCTCCGTCGTAGTGTCTCGCTCATACAAGGTTGCATGTAACCAATCCATAAATGTGTATTGTTTTTCACACAAGCACCACCAACCGACCCGACTCGTGACTCGACACGACCCTACCCGATGGCATGACTGCCCGCTTAACGTCGCCAAGAACACCCACCTAACTAGCAAACACACATACTCCTCATGCTTGCAGATACCATACATACGAGTATATCCGGCTCAAAGTTAAGCCTACCAAAAACACCAACAATAACAGCTACAAGAAGAATAGACGGCGCATAACAAAACAACCCAAAACCCGTAAGACGAATCTTGCAATTCCAAATCCACAGCACAACCCAGAGCCAGGGTCAGAGCCAGACCCAGTACCAGTGGCAGGGAAAACGGCAAGCGGCAGTGGCAGCGATAACAGTAAACTGTGCCATCCAACTTTATCCATGTCAATAAACCGAAAACATAAACTTTGCCAGTAAAAAACTAGAACGACAGGGGCTATAGTTGGTCGCACCCGACTATAGAATACTCTGTACCCAATTCAAAAGTCAAAGTCATTTTTCAACCGATCATTCCTATGGCACCTATATTTTGTAGTTTTAATATCGATAAAACGAAACCAACTCGAGCCAAATTCTGTGGTTGTAGGTCTAACTATTTCTAAAATCCGTGCGTTCGACTCGTCTTTCGATGTTGATCAAGAATATATGTACTTTGTGGGGTCTGCCACGAATCTTTCTGCCTGTTACATACATTTGCACAACTTAAATATACCATTTAACATTTATTGGGACAGGGTGTAAATAACATCAGCAACAATAACAACAACAACTATAACAATGAATAGAACATGAAGTACATACAAACAAATGTTCATGCATCCATCCATCCATCTAACCATCCGCACTGCTACGCGTCGGCCACGGTTTCGGCTCATCTCAGTTTGATTCACTTCGATATGCTCGGGTTATAATAGCAGTTTGAGGCTAATGTTGGTTTTGGATTTGCATTTGCATTTAAAATTCATTTTGATTTCTTTCCTTTTGTTTACAGGGTTTGGGGTTTAGAGTTAGCTATTTCTGTTGCTGTTGTTTTTGTCGCTTTTACTGTTACTGTTGCTCTTGATTTCAGCTTCGGCTTCGTTGTCATAGCACATTGGCATCCGGCAAAGATGGCGCTGCTCACTTGATAAATTACAAGAAATCCCAATATACAAACTCGGCCAGTCAGGCAGTCAGACACCAACAAATATCTACACAAGTGCGAGTATGTGCCAGCCCACACCGACCAAAAAAAGCAACCAAGATGTTGCCCCCAACAGCGTGATGCCAACACTAAACATGCAGGACCACATGTGCACGCTTAACGAGCAAACGAGACAGAATCAAAGCTCAAGGCAGCGGCTGCCCACTCCCAGACACATCCCCAGTCCCAGATGCAGACTCAGGTCCCTGGCAAGCCACGCAAGCAGAGGGGGCAGGCAAGGCTGCTGCGTACCATATACCAATGGCAAAATGAAAATTTTCGGTGATTTCTCTGCGAGTAATAAACTCAACTACAGCTTGGCTTGGTTGGGCTTGCCATGCTTTACCTTGCCTTGGCTTACAATGTTTTGGCCTACACCCATATGCGTTCACGCATACACTCACTCACACACACCCACACACACACAAACCCACTCACAGCTACACAAATATCTGTATTGTTGTATTCAACTTCACCTACGTCTGCATTCGGATACTCGTCTTCATCAGCATCATCAACATCACCATCATTATCCTCGTCCACAGTGGCAGTCGTTTGCGTGCGTGCCATCTACGTTTGTGTTTTGCCTTTTGTCAATATGCCAAATACGTGGAACTCTATGGAATTGCAGAGTGCTGTGTGCCTAACAGTGGGACGCAAGATGGTATTCGACGCACTGGCTGTTGTTGTTATTGTTATTATTTTTGTTGTTAGTAGGTTGACTGTCTTTATATGTTTAAATTGAAGCATGTGCCACGCAATTTCTATTTCGTTTTTGTTTATTTTGACTTACAACAGCAGCAACTACACGGCAACAGCAATAAGAAAACCCATTTTTTCATTTTCCAAGCTTTGCGCAAGTCTGTTGCTTTTGGCTGTTGTTCGATTGTTTTACTTTCTTCTATTTTAGTTTTTTTTATTTATTATTATTTTCTCCTTTTTTTATACCCTGTACCAAAAAATGGTAAAGGGTATATTAAAGTTGTGCAAATGTATGTAACAGGCAGAAGGAGGCTTGGCAGACCCCACAAAGTATATATATTCTTGATCAGCATCGAAAGGCGAGTCGATATAGCCATGTCCGTCTGTCCGTCTGTCCGTATGAACGCACGGATCTCGGAAACGGTAAGACCTACAACCACCAAATTTGACACGAAGACTCTGCCAATCCATAGTCATAACGAGTTTTTTTTTTTCGATATTCGATCTATAACATATAGCTGTCATAGGAATGATCGGCCGAAAAGCCATATTTAGTAACAAAAACCGCTTTATTTTTTAAGATATGTTTACCAAATTTGGATTTTTTTTTGGATTAATGGATTCTAAGTAAATTCAAATCATATTCCTAAATATGATAAATATCGGTGCACTATAACATATAGATGCCATAGGAACGATCGGCCGAAAAATTTTTTTTTCTTGAGATATCCTTACATAATGAATACAAAATATTAAAGCAACAAAAAAATATATTAAGTTTTGGCTTCGGTACAGGGTTTTCTATAGTCGGTTACGCCCGACTATAGCCCTGCCTTTCTAGTTTTGACATAATAATGTCTTAGTTCTCGGGAAAGAATTTCTGTTAATTCAATGTGAACCACAGAGTGATTAACAAAGTGATCAACAGCTACAAAACAACTCTCTCTGTGGTTGTTGTTCGCAACAGCCGGACTTAACAGCGGCACAACAGTTTTTGTCTATTTGCTGATAAAAGCTTTGATTTTATAAATGTTATTTATCATTCAATATTGTTGCTGAACAAACAGGCGAAGAATATTCTTTTCTGCTCTTACTTATTGTCTTGTTGCTATTTCTCTAAGTTCGTTGTTTTTGTCTGCTCGCTCTGTGGTTCTTGTTGTTTTTGTTGGTCTTGTATCATTTCATTTGCTTTTAATGAACTTAGCAAATTTTATGCAATATGTAATGTAGACATGCGTTAAAAGAAGAAGGAATATATCAGCCTATATGAATTATTTAGTTTCTTCTTTTTTTTGGCAATGAGCGCTATATAAAACTAGGAAGACAGGGCTATAGTCTGGCGTAACCGACTATTGAAAACCCTGTACCCAATTCAAAACGGAATATATTTTATTGTTGCTTTAATATTTTGTATTCATTATGTAAGGATACCTTAAGAAAAAATAATTTTTTTTAGTAAAAGCCATTTTTCGGCCGATTTTTCCTGTGGCAGCTATATGTTACAGTAAACCGATATTCATAATATTCGGGACTATGATTAAATATTACTTAAAATCATCAACCTGATAACGATATCTTAATAAACAAAAAAGTTTTTCTCAGTAAATGTTGTTTGCAAAAAGAAGAGGAAACTGCCTCCCTGTCAAGTAGCACGATGTCGTAATTCCGTATGCAGAGACAGTCAAATACCTTGGCCTCACCCTTGACAGACAACTCACATGGCGACCCCATATTACGACAAAAAAGAACCAACTATATGCGAAACAGCGGCAAATATACTGACTCACTCAAAACTCAAAATAAAGAACAAACTTCTACTATACAAGGCCATACTAAAACCGGTTTGGACCTACTGTATTCAACTGTGGGGCACGGCTAATGCCTCAAACATCAAAACAATCCAGAGGATCCAAAACAAAGCCCTAAGAATGATAACTGGCACCCACCTGTTAACTACTAATGTGGAAATTCACGAAGAACTCAAATTCCCCTGGGTATTAGAAGAAATCAATCGATTCAGCCAGAGTTATATCATGAAACTATCTGACCACCCAAACAACCTGGCAATAAACCTACTCGATAACAGTAATAATAAAAGAAGACTAAAGCGATACCACCCGCTAGACCTCCCATTCAGAGACGCAGGCTAACAAAGCGTAAATTATGTAAATATTCGCATTTTCCCATCAAATTAATTGTACAAACCATACTGTGAAAATGTATATATTTTTTATTACCAACTAAGGCAATTTAATGATTGTACCTCATAGGGACAGATTTTCAATAAAAGATATATACATATAGCTAAAACAAAAAAAAAGTAAATGTTGTTTTTCGGCCGATCGTTCCTATGACAGCTTTATGATATAGTAAACCGATATATATAACATTGAGATATGTAATTGGACATTAGCTAAAACTATTAAATCCAAAATTTGGTGAAGATATTTTGAAAAAGAAAAGGGTTTTAGTTACTAAATGTGGGTTTTCATCCGATCGTTCCTATGGCAGCTATATGTTATAGGACGAATATCGAAGAAAAAAATAAACTTGTTATGCCTATGGATTAAGAGAGACTTGGTGGTTGTAGGTCTTACCGTTTCCGAGATCAGTGAGTTCATACGGACAGACAGACAGACAGACGGACATGGCTAGATCGACTCGCCTTTCGATGCTGATCAAGAACACATGTACTTTGTGGGGTCTGCCACGCCTCCTTCTTGCCGTTACATACAACCACCAAATTTTGCACGAAGACTCTCTTAATCCATAGGCATAACAAGTTTATTTTCTTTTTTCGATATTCGACCTATAACATATAGCTGCCATAGGAACGATCGGGTGAAAACCCACATTTAGTAACAAAAACCCTTTGGTTTTCTAAGATATCTTCACCAAATTTTGGATTTAAGAGTTTTAGCTAATGTCCAATTACTTACCTCAATAATTTATATATCGGTTTACTGTATCATATAGCTGTCATAGGAACGATTGGCCGTAAAACAACATTTATTGAGAAAAACTTTTTTATTTATTAAGATATCGTTACCAAATTTTAGATTTGATAATTTTAAGTAATATCCAATCATATTTCCGAATATTATTAATATTGGTTTACTATAACATATAGCTGCCATAGGAACTATCGGCCGAAAAATGGCTTTACTAAAAAAAAAAATTTTTTTTTCTTGAGATATCCTTATATAATGAATACAAAATATTAAAGCAACAAAAAAATATACTCAGTTTTGGATTGGATACAGGGTTTTCTATAGTCGGTTACGCCTACTATAGCCCTGCCTTTCTAGTTAGTAATTATTTCTATAATTTTTATTGCCGATCTTGTACTACTGTGCACCGGTGACAATGGAATGCAATAGTAAATTGCTTTGTTTCTTTCCTAATTCATATACATTATACATATACATTTTATGCAGCAGTTTCACTTCAATAGTCTGCTTATATGGGTGAGGCAGATTACTTTTTTTTGTTATATGATTAGGGTTGAATCATAGTGTCAAAATAAAAGTTGACAATCTCTTCTATACCGTTTATATTGAATATCGACAGTTGAAAATCAACCAAATGTAGAAAATAAACAAGGACGGTGATGAATTGTTAATTATAACTTATTATAAATTACACAGGTGTTACTAAACTGTCTGCTATCCCCAAACTTTTGTAAAAACCATATCCCAGTATCGACAACACCAATTTTCTTCCTTATTATCACCCTATCTCCATGGATATGCTAAACGTCGTTTAACAACAACTAATCTCCGTAAACTAACCACAATTCCCTCATAATAATTTCTCCAGATGTTGTTTTAATATATTTGCATAAAGTTCTTCTTCTCTTATTATATCTTAGTTTTCCAAACTCAGTTGTCACCTGGATTACAAGCTATTTACCCGATCATATATAGAGATTTCTTGTTATCGTGGTTCACTATTGATTGTTTTGTTAATGAATGACCTTCCCAAATTCTTTCATTCTGAAATACGGCAAAAAGCTTTGTTTTTCCTATTGCCATTACGAATCCTCATTGCAAATTGACCTTGACGATTTCCAGTTATGGTGTTATCCCAACCGTCGAAATTTATTTACTGCCTTAATCTAATTTTTACTGCTTGCTGTCTTGGCGACTCGAATCTTGGCGGCCTTTTTTTTCATAATCTCAGATTTGCCTTACACATCTAATCCATTACTAATAAAACTAAAGGCATTCTTGCTTTATTAAGCGTTAATCTTAGGAATTTAATGACCCCTATGCTAAGATAATCCTCTACACCTCTATACACCACAGGAAGTATATTGTCTTGAATAAATTTGTTCGGAAAGAGTTTCTGTTGTTCGCCCTTCATGGACTAACTTGGGACCGTACTCGTCATCTCCTACAATATAAACATAGGATTTGATTTATTTCCTTGTCCTCCCTTGAAGACCGTAGCGCCTGCCATGGATTCATTTTTTATCCATAAATTTATTTCACTCGCTTAACTTCCCCATTCTCTCTAGTTCCTCTCGTAACTTTCGTCTGCTATTCCTTTCATATTGTTTAACTTGCTCTTTCTACCCTATTAAATTAATCTGTTTTATATATAACGCTCTTTTTCATAAATTGTCAACTGATTTAGTTTCTAACTCATATTATTTTTGAATACCTATCTAAGAGATAATAATTAATACTAATCATTTAATTTCAAACTACGTTTTTTGTTGGAATATTATTATACTATATTTTTATTTCACCCAGATTTCTAGCATTATAATAGAAAGCTTCTCAAGCATATACATATGTAAATAATTGCCAATTTTTTCTCAGTTCTCCCGACGCGCTTAACAATTTTTTGTGTGTGTAATATTATTAATATTTTCACTCTTCACATATCTACTGCATTTCAACAACCGGCATAAAATAGTTTCGGAAATATGATGAATTTTGATTTATCTTATAATGTATTCTCTTATATACTATATATTCATTTAAAAATTTTTTTTTAAATTGTAAAAAATACACAAAGAGAAATTGGATAGCCGAATCTTTGATAAGTCCTGAAAGAACATTCTTTTTGAAAATAATTTCATTCAAATGTTGGCCGCGACTACGCCATAGGTGGTCCATTCGGGAGTTTCAATTTTGGATCACTCTTTCCAGCATCGGCGAAAACTTTTGACTTCACATAACCCCAGAAAAAAACGTCCAAAGGTGTGATTTGACACGATCTAGGCTGCCAATTGACAGGTCGGAAACGCGAAATTAACTGCTTGCCAAAATGATTTCTCAATAAAGGAATTGTGTCGCGTGCTGAGTGTGCCGTAGCTCCATCCTGTTGGAACCAAATATCGCCGACACTTCGGACTTCAACTTTAAGCAACAAAAATTCCGTTATCACGGTGCGGTATCGGGCGCCAATTACCAGCCTCATTTTTGAAGAAATACGGACCAATGATTCCACCAGTCTTTATGGACACCAATCAGCATTTTTGTGGATACAACGGTAGTTCGAGAATCTCTTTAGGTTGCTCCTCAGCCCAAATGCGGCAATACTGTTTGTTGACGTAACCATTGAGCCAGAAATGCGTCTCATCATTGAACCAAATTCGACGCGGATTGTCGTTGAGCTGTTCCAGAGCCCATTGGAGATGCTTTTGCGGTGTGAGTCTTTCCAGGATGATTTGTCAAACATTACTGATCTGTAAAAGAAATTCAATCACCCGTTATAAGGCAGCACACCACTCACTTTGCTCTTATTTCTCGCGGTGCCTCTTACTACATTTCGTCAATCTGCATAAAACAGAGTCAGGCATATGGTGATTTTTCGTTTTACCTTATATATAAGGCATAGCACAGCACACTTTTAATATGCGTCTCATATCTCTCGGTGCCCCTTGCATATGTACCGAATTTCTATATTAAATAGTTACAGAAATATTTTGGTTTTCTCTTATATATGCGAGATTGGCACTACCCACCTTTAATATACAGCTTATTTTTCTAGGTGTCCTTAATACATGTACCAAATTTCATATGCCTGCATCAAATACTTCAATAGGTATAATGAATTTAGTTTTTTGCTTTCGCTTTTTCGGCTGTGTGGCCCCGCCTATTTTTTTCATCGGAAATATCATAGAAACCTTCCCAGTTGCGCATACAAGAACTCATCAAAATTTCATCATCATTGACGAACATTTTTGTATACGAGTATTCACTGATATTGAAAATTATCCGGAATTTTTGTCTCTAGATGGTATTGATACCCTGTGCAACACTAATCCGATTATGCCAAACGAATACTTGTTTGAAAAGTGAAAATTCCGGCAAAATTTTTTGTGAAGACAGTTTTTTAATGTTTCTCTGTAAAAATTTATATTGATTCGAATCAGTGAATTATCTGAAGGAATACGCTATGTGCTGTGTTTTTTACTATAAAAAAGTACAACCGTTACATAAAAATTTGTGTGGTTTCCGGTTAGCATGTTGTGAGTGAACGTTGGACCCAGAAGTCGTTTGTCCAATTTCGTTCCGCAATGTCGGATATCGATTGGCAATATCGATGTCAAAGATACACCACGCTCTGGTCGGCCAGCCACTGAATAAGCCGACCACAGCAGTTCTTCATCGATGGAATTAATAAGATACTCGAAAAATGGCGTTAATTTAAAAAAAAAAAAAAAGAATTTACAAATAATCGCATTGCGTAAAACAGTGGATAGAAGCAGCAGACGCCATCCATATAGATATACATAAGTCCGTGATCCCTAAGTTTTTATTTGAGCAAAATAAACTTTATTTATTGCAAAAATTAATTCAAATATTGACTTAATGGGAAAATCATCAAGATAACCTTGTGTTATATACCTGATTGATCAGGTTTTTATGTGAATGAATAAGTGAACCTCTAGGCTATAACTCCCTTCAAGGGACCCACTGAATGGTATTAATAGAAATTACTAAGATCTTGGGTGAAGGACTAAATAAACCCACCCATCTCCACTATTCACTTTATTGGAAATACGACTTTACTGTAAAGCAACAACAGGCCACTACCAGAGAACGAATTGTTCATGTTACACAGCTACAGAAGAAGAGGCAATTATGAACCACCTTATTGGAGCACGCTTGGCGATATTTACATTCCGCCTACATATAATGAGTGAAAGCAGACTTCGAAGAGCTAGGTGCCAAAAAGATAATCTGAATCCTTCTCAGCCTCAAGGATATTTTAGTCTTGTAAGAGTGCAAAAAAGGCAACCAAAGGTCACAGTAATAGGGGCAAATGACTAGACCGACTGATCCATCTTTATGACAAGTGACACATTGATTTTAATGGAATTACGCTTCATATAGATCCCAACCCATTGGAAGCGATTCTTGGAATCAGCTCTGATAACGAGCAAGTATACAAGTAAACCATGACTGGATGATTCGTCATCTTGATAGTAGACCTCATCAGTTTGCAGCACCTAATCTAGCTTGGCGTGTGCTCCCAAGGATTGCATTGGCATACTGCGAGTGATTGCTCATTTTTAAAAAAGTAGTTTACTAGTATATGCGTAGTTTAGAAGAAAAATCGCAATCGGTTTGCCTTTGTTCCCAGGACAATTTCCTTTAGTGCGAAGCGGCATCTGCCAAGTGATCAGCACATCAAACGCAACCAATAAGAAATGCGCATGCAACTACTTTTACTCATACATGGCAGCATCCAAACTACAGCATTCAGCCCACAACATATAGAAACGCGACACTGTGAGTCTAGGCGCGGCACATGGAACATGATGCCCGCATAAGGTATATGCACTTATGAACTGCGCTGCAGCACATGTATATGTACATATGCAAAGAGATACTCGTGCACGCACCATGTATTGTGAACATACATATGTGTATATGCATGCATACATTCATAGTACATACATACATACGTATATACTTAGTATAGTATATATACTTATATATATATATGCATATATTATATATATGTATATGTAGAAGTCGTTTGCTTAAGCTCGTTTGTATGTAGATATTATAACTGACAGCGTTGTGAGCAGTTGTGAAAGTTTTTTTCTCATTTGAGTTCGTATGCAACTTTTGTAATTAATAAAAGTTTGAATTGTTGTTAATGGCAACATTTGAAGACATGCGAAAAATCACGCATCAGGCGTGCGCATACGTTGCATACTTTTCTGTATGTAATTGCTGGCGCCAACGCAAGAACTGGGAAAGCAAAATGAAAGCACGTACGCATATACTCAAATCCACATATATGTATGTAAGTATGTATCTGTATCTTAAGCTAGAGAGAGGAGCTGCTGCCCAAAAACAATGGCGGAAAAATGCCGCAAACTGTTTGCGCAAACCTTTCAATATTATAATTTGCATCAAGCCACGGTTGAGTAGTGCAAAGCCAAATGTCGATATGCAAAGGAACTCGCACAGCCACGATAAACCATTACAGCGGTGTGAGTAAAAACATCTGCCCAAACAGCCAACTCGCCTGCGTGCCTATCTGCCTATCGGCCCGTGGGCCTGTCCGCCTCTCTGACCTGCTGGTCTGCAGAAGAATGCGTAGCAGCAAGCTTATCCGTATCTGAACTCGTATCTGCAACTGGACTGCCTTGTTGTATGCAAATTAGTTTGCGCTCGAAAGCGAGAACAATGAAAATAATACGCACTACGTACCTGTGCACGCACACATTTTGCCAGTACTAAAGTTATCTTCATCATCATTATCATCCTTCTCGTCATCGCCATCGTCATAATTGCGGCTACGATTTATAGATCGGCATGAGAAAATGGCCACAAACGCATATCTGGTTGATTTTATTTGATTTTTTGGTTTGTTTATTTTTTTTATACTCTATACCAAAAATGGTAAAGGGTATATTAAAGTTGTACAAATGTATGTAACAGGCAAACGGACTGACCCCATAAAGAATATATCTTCTTGATCTAGCCATGTCCGTCTGCAGGAACAAACGGGTCTCAGAAATGGTCAGACAATCACCAAATTTGGCACGAAGACTCTTTTATTCTATCGGCATAAGGAGTTTTTTTTTCGATATTCAACCTATAACTTATAGCTGCCATAGGAACGATCGAATGAAAAACCACATTTACTGAGAAAAACTTTTCTGTTTACACAGATATCGTTACCAAATTTTGGGTTTAATAATTTTGGGCAATATCCAATCATATATTTGAATATGATAAATATCGGTTTACTATAACATATAGCTGCTAGGAACGATCAGCCAAAAAACATAATTGACTGAGAAAAACTTTATTGTTTATGTAGAAATCGTTGCCAACGTTTGGATTTGATAATTTTAAGTAAAATCTAAGCATATATCTGAATATGATAAATATCGGGTAACTGTAACATATAGCTGTCATAGGAAAGATCGGCAGAAAAATAATTAGTACATAATATTAAAGCAAAAAAAAATATATATATATTTGGTTTTCATTGGATACAGGGTATTCTATAGTCGGGTGCCTTTCTATTTTTTTTTTTTGTTTTTTCTGCGGCAAAATCATCACAACAACAACAACGGCAACACTTACAAGTTCATGCAGATTGCTATTATGCCGCTGAAACAAGGCTACATTTTACGGACTACTCCCTATGCTATATTGTCTCATATTGTACCTACCACACCATGACAAACCATACCAGAGCAAGCCATGTACAAATCTGCAAATAAATACATTATGTTCACTATTTTTTTTCTCGATATTGCCTGAGGCATTATGCGCGGCATTCAATTTTTCAGCATGGCTGAGTGTGCGAACAAGCAAAACAACAGCGGCAATAGCAACAGTAGCAACAACAATAAATAAGCAATACACAAGTTGGTCTAAACTGTAAACGCCGAAAAAAGAAATAAAATAAATTTATATATATCATGTATACATTTATATTGTAAATTATGCGTGAGTATGTATAAAATAGAATAGAATGTAATATATGTAATAAAAAATAACAATGAAAAGGTATAACGTACAAGTTAAAATTGAATATTTGTGCGTGTGGGTGCGGTTCTGGGTGTGGCTGTCGGTGTGGAAATGCGACTATGGTGGGCGCATTGAAGTTATTGACTAAATGATTTTGGGTGTGTGCTTCCACGCATCCTATATTGAAGATATTTATTTTACCATTTCTGTTTTTCGATTTGAGCAGGATTGACACAATATTTTTTTAGAAACTCTAGAAACTGTCGAGGTAAGCGGCGCTGTATGCCATTCTGGGGCTAATGCGATGATGCTCTTTGAACATTGCAAGCGCACAAATCTTTCCCAATTGATGAGTGTAGAATGCACAGACTTTCAATACTTAAGTAGTATTATGACTGACTTATCTAAGTACGTATTTATGTTTGCATGTATGATAGTATATATGTGTAACCAGTCTCGATGTATCAATAACAAACGGCAATTGTATGACTGAATATCCGAGGAAGATTGATTTGCCATTGGTTGCCTGGCTGGGATTAAGTGCAGGGCGTGAGCGCACACTCGCATGTGTAATGTTTGTGCGGAGTGTTTTTGAAACCCTCTTCAAAATATTTAATACCACGAAATGACCCCTGGTCAGTGTCAGCGAATCGCATTGCACGAAAGGACATACGAGCACACAAAGCATGCCAGGAAAGCAGATACGCATAAGGATGCAACTCATAAGGCAACGTTCAACGCAATAACAACATCAACGACAATTAATGCGATGAGTTATGCAAGGCATGCGCTGACCAAGGGTTGTACACGCACACACATCACAAACACTCAGAGACAGACAGAAAGACAAAGAGACAGGCATACAGACTAATAGTCAGACAGGCAGGCGATTGGCGAAGCGCCTGTAAATCTGGTTAGCATTGCCGTCACATACATTGTGTGTAAAAAGATTAAAGGTTACGCGTGCGCTCAGTTCGTGCCCATTATTGTGCCCGTGTGCGACCCGATCCAAAACCCGCCGGCAAAGTATCGACAAACTGACCGCAGGGCCTGCAATTTGTCGGGTCAAAGCTGTCGACGCTTGCGCCGAACACTGCCATGGCTGACCGACCACACATGATTTATGTTATGTGCAACGGAATTGCTGGGCGTAGCTAGCTGAGTCTTTGACTGATAGTGGATTTGCCTGTGAATGTTTGCAAACTGCGCTGCCATACAGTAAATAAACAAAAACATTAAACACGAAAAAAGAAAACTTTTCATTTTTATTAAAACTAAACAGAAAAATAACGCAAATAGCTTGTGCCTATGCCAAAGTCAAATTATTTCTCTAAAAATCGAGTTAAGCGCTCAGATTACATGTTGCCATATCATGTCGAAGAAATTTAAACTCAAAGTGGTGTCGTTTTTAGATTTAACAAATAATGGCATGTCACTTGGAGTGACACTTTTCTCTAAAAAGCAAAAACTGAAACATGTTTCCATGTGGCAACCTATGTCCTCTAGTTTTTCTTACTTTCTGGTCAACCTTCGGCTGCTCTTTCCCATCATTCTCATTGATTGCAATTGCAGGCTCCCTGAGTGTAGCTGCTGGGTTAATCTGTCTTTCACTTTCCCATACGACGAAAAGTCAATATGTTATTAGAAAATCCATTTTCAGCTTTAGAACAGATTTCACGGCGTGGACACATCGTCAGTGAATGAATTATTATTCATACCGACTGATGGGAAATATGAATAACTGGAAAAGCCACAAATATTATCAAAAAAGCAAAAAACTATAATCCGAAACACCAGTAAACTGGTGACTAGTCACTGAGCTGTGACATCGGAACATAGTTCTTATCTAAAATTTAATGTAATAACGGACAGCAAAGGTGTACGGCAGCAATTTTTAAATTTAAATGTCTTTAAATTTATATAAATTTTTGCCTTATGCATACATCAAATCTAATCGAATTTTTTGTAATTTTTACTTATGATTTACTTTTGCCAAAAAAAAAGGAGAAAATAAATACATCATTTAATAAAAAATAGGAAAGCAAAGTAACTGAGAGCTACGCAAAGCAAAGATCTATTATACAGCAAAAAACAGGATTGTCTCGACTGTAGAATACCATAAAATTATAACTTTTCCACATATTAGTGAGTTGCAAACGTTGCATGCTGTACCGCCAAATTTGATCACACATTCAATTCAGTAATTAATGGAAAACAACAAAAATTTTCAAAAATCTTCGCTAGCAAACGAATTAACAAACGCCCCAGCGAATGGCTAATTCGGTGAATTTGGTTTATTTATTGCTTATAAAGTATACAAATACAATAAAATAGATTAAGATTGCGCTTTATCGCGAGCGTTTTATGCATGAATCGCACTGATGATCATATGGTCATACGGCAAACGACCGTACGCTCAGCGAAGGCGGAAATCGCAAGACGACCGGGAGGCTCGGTAGCCCGCAGGCAACTAAAGCCTTTGTGCTTGCATTAACTGTGCGGAGTACACAATTACACCCAAATGACCACTGGCTTTGCTCTGCGAGGTTCGGTCGCTGCTTAATCAAGTAGCGTTTGTCTGTATGTGGGCGTTTGGTATTAATGTTGAAATGCAACGCAGGCATATGTTCATCACTTTCTTCGCGCAATGTTCAAGAAACCGAACGCACAGACGCATATGGCCGTACTCTCAGCACTGATGGTCATACACGATGTATGGCAGTACACGATGACGTCATCTAAGTCGGAGTCGGTCTCGATGATCGGGTGACGATTTTTACACTAGAAAAATGTCAACATCCAGCAGACATAAACATAAACATGTCAAAAAGAGTTTAATGATTTAGATAAGTATATATTCCAATGCAAACAATGGTTCTATATATGCCGGCACTTCAATTTATCCTTTATCAAGAGGCAGTTAGCACAATAAGAAGGACAGTACAGCATTAAATTAATTGTTTTACATTTTATTATCGACTAGCGGCTGTAAGGGATACTTTGTAGTTTTGCTTTCGATTGAATAATTTATAATATGACCTGAACAATTTTTTTGGATAACTCGGGCAAAGTCACTTATCTTCGCAGAACATCGGAAACCAATAATTTTCTACTGCGATACACACGTGTGTTAGCTAGTGTAGAGCATACTGTGCTCAGACAGGACACGCTGTACAATACTAGGATTTGTTAGAAGAAAGTGGCACCAATGGCACTTTGTAGCTCAGAAGCCAGACTACGCTGCACTGTGCGATGCAATTATTTAAATCGAAAATTGCATTTGCATTAAGTATGCATTGGAATTTGCGTTTCTGTTTAACACACGGCACAGCTTACTGTGGCATTATAAGAGTTAAGGGAAATAACAACAATAATAAGACATGTTATAAAAGCAAAGGTGAAAGAATACCGTAGCAAAGAAATGAGTAAACTGTGGCACTAGGATTGCCTCCGCCATCGTCCCTGCTGTCTGATGCCTTTGCTCCTGTGGCTCTGACTGTTAATCTTGCTTTTTCTGTTGCTGCATACAAAAGTCGTTGCATAAAATTAAGAGAGTAACGACCCCGACCTTGTCGGCAAAAAAATATTTACATATGCATACATATATAAATAAAAAGGAAACGAAAAAAACAACAACAAATAAAAACAAAATTGCCAGCGAGACTCATACGTGGCAAGCTGTGTACGAGAATTCATGTCTAAATACATAATAAATGTGTGTCTATGAGTGAGTCTGTGTGAATGTTTGCATGTGTGTGAGCGTAGTGCAACAAGTAAGAAAAAAAGTTTCACGGCAACATATTCGGTTCGTATGCTATCATAATGCTCTACAAAAGTCACCTTTGACTCTCCAAACACATCATGTCTATAAGAGAAACGTCGACGCACAGTCCCAAGTCGACATTATGTAAATAATTGAGCGGTAGCCAGCAGTAAGTCAAGGTTAGGTAAAACTGCAGCAGTAGGTTTGCATATGCCTGAAACTATGCCTCATTTTTTTTTTTACCATTTTTTGGTACAAGGTATATTAAACTTGTGCAAATGTATGTAACAGGCAGAAGAAGGCGCGGCAGACCCAATAAAGTATATACATTCTTGATCAGCATCGAAATTCGAGTCGATTTAGCCATGCCCGTCTGTCTGTCCGTCCGTCTGAACAAACGGATCTCGGAAACGGTTAAACCTACAACCACCAAATTTAGCACGAAGACTCTCCTAACCCTTAGGCATAACGAGTTTTTTTGCTTTTTCGATATTCAACCTATAACATATAGCTGCCTTAGGAACGATTGGCTGAAAAACCACATTTACTAACAAAAACCCTTTTGTTTTTCAAGATATCGTTACCAAATTTTAAATTTAATAGTTTTATGTGATTTCTAATCACATATCTCAATATTATATTTATCGATTAACTATATTTTATAGCTGCCATAGGAACGAACGAAAAATGAGTTTTACTAAGAAAAACTTTGTTGCTTCTGAAGATATCTTTACATAATGAATACAAAACATTAAAACAAAAAAAAATTTATTGAATTTTGGATTGGGTACAGGGTTTTATATAATCGGTTACGCCCGACTAGTTTTTTTTTTTTTTTGAATTTTTCATAATCTTCTTACGCTCATTTGCATGCGTAGCGCATCCGGGTGTCTGCATCTAGTTTAAAGTACCGCACGACAAACAGCAACTACAACAACAAAATACCGTAGAATAAATAGAAAAATGTGTTAAAGCTGAACAGCAGCACACATTAGCACGTCGGCAGCGGTGAAGGCGAAGGCGAATCCTAGAGCGAGTGCGAGGACGACGGGAGCTGCAGACGTTGCAGGTTGCAGATTGCAATTGCTGCCATTTATTATAGGTGTAATTTTTTTAAGTTCTTGCTCTTGTTACGGTTGTCGTTGTGTGTGTGTGTTTAATTTTTTTCTTTACGATTTTTGTATTCTCACTGTTGCTTTTCAAATATGTAAAGCGTGTCGTTGCCGACGCCAGCAACAACATTACCAAAGCAAAACGCTTGCCTGTTGTTTGCTACGTATGTTTGTTTGTATGCTTTCCACCTTTCACAGAAAATAGAAAAAGACAAAAAAGGGCGCGCACATGTAACAAAGTACATAAAACTACTAAGTCAAAGTGTAAAATTATTCAACCTGCCATTGCTTAGCTTTAAAGATTCATGCATATGGCTGGCACACGCACTGCACCGCTGACAGCGCAGTGTCCTTTCGTAAAGTAGACAGTAACAGAGACACACGCAGCACACCATTACCAATACCATTACCCATTACATGATAATCGAACTATGCTTCATGAACAGAACACATAAAATCAAACACACACTAGGTCCGTATGCAACTAGTCCTTAGGTTTCTTTTTCTTCCTTTTCCTTCTTTTCCTTCATTATCTTCGATACTTCTCTATTTTCATTGTTAATGATACTTTAATTGTTAATACTATCTTTTACTTAATGAAATGAAAAAAAACACACTAAAAACATTTAGTACCTTTGCTTATATCTTAATGAAATTGCCAAATAGGCAGCGCCACGAATTTATAGTTATGTTGCATTACCATTAAAGCGCGGCAATTTTATATTTATAACATCTAAGCAAAATTGCTTTTTTTTTGTCTGATTTCTGAATTTTTAAGATGCGCTAACATTCACATGCATAAAATTTGTTATTAAACACAATTTTTGTTTTATTAAATTTTATTTGTGCAGTACAATTGAAATACAATTGTGCCTTAATTGCCGGCAGCTGCTGCAGTTGGCTTGGCTGTGTGTTGCGTTTAAGAATTTTCAACCGCAATTAAAAATACTACGGATTTCAGCCGATAGTCCAGCTTAAAGACATTATTAAATGTCAAAAGCCCCTTAACTCTCATCTCACCGAATCAAATACAGTACTTACTCGATTATGTGCACTAATTCAAAACTATAAAAAATGAAATATTTTTAATGAAACAATGGTTGAAATTCAAAAAGACAAGGTTTAAATGGATAATGAAAAATTCTGTTGATTGTGTTTGTTTTTTGTTTGCACTTAGCTTCATATGCAATGCTTGCTCTCTTCATTTACGAAACACAAATAAGTCATCAGTTATACAACTCTCTTCAACCCAAATAATGACTTTATTAAAAGCATCCAAAACTTCCTAAGTGCTTAACCGGGAAGTTTTTCCTTCGTTGGACTTAAAACCATTCATAAAGTTTGCTTTCAACCTTTTGCATTTCACTGCGTTTTAGTGTTATCTTAGTGATCACTTGGTAACAATTGCAAGTTGCATTTAAAATACTTGATTTATTGTTCCTTATTGCGCAAATGATTCTGCAACATTATATTTTTTTGATAATTCCGTTACAGTTACCTTTTTCCAATATAAACATCAGACATGCCGAGCCCTAACTATGACCAAGTTACCATTGCAACATTCGCCGACGACACAGCAGTGCTTGCCACATCATCTGTGCCAGAGGAGCAACCTAATTAATGCAAAATCAGCTCACCCCAATACAAGACTGAATGAAGAAATGGAACATTTCGGCAAACGCAGAGAAGTCAGTTCACATCACCTTTGCCCTCCGCCGATAACAAGGTAACGATCGTGCCCGATTCTAGTACCCAAGCGTAACAAAGTAAAATACCTGGGCATGTGGATCAACAAAAGGTTGACCTGAAAGGACCACATAACAGCCAAAAGACAACAGCTAGACCTGAAAACCCGTAGCATACACTGGCTATTAGGATATTGGTGCAAACTAAGCCTCGAAAACAAAGTAAAACTTTACAAAGTGATATTAAAGCCGGTTTGAACCTACGGGTTCCAACTATGGGGGTCATCAGCCGAATCCAATAATGAAATTCTTCAGAGATATCAAAATAAAACACTCAGAAAAATCACAGGGGGCTCCTGGTACATGAGAAACGATAATATTCACCGTCACATATCCATCCCAGTAGTCTCTAAAGAGATCAAAGAGTTCACTGTTAGATACAAAGAAAGACTGGTCAGACACACTAATAGTTTAGCTAGAGACTTACTCAATCCGTCAACCTTGAGGCGTCTCAAAAGAAAGCACCCATTAGATATTGTAAACAGTTCAGAAACACCCTAGTGAGTAACTTATAGAATTAGTATGCTAGTATATAAAATTAATTTTTAAAAAATTGTATTAAATGATAAACATGCTAATAACTAAATAGAAAGGCACGGCTATAGTCGGGCGTAACCGACTATAGAAAAGCCTGTACCCAATCCAAAACCCAAAAATGTTTTTTTTTAGTAAAAGCCATTTTTCGGCTGATCGTTCGTATGGCAGCTATATTATATATATTATATAGTAAACCAATATTTGTCATATTCAGGAATATGATAAATTTGGAAACGATATCATTATAAATGAAAAAGTTTTTCTCAGTAAATGTTGTTTTTCGGCCGATCGTTCCTATGGCAGCTATATGATATAGTAAACCGATATACAGTGTGTACAGGTGTACGATCAGAACCCAGTAATAAATTGTTTGGCAAATTGTCGTAACTCGCTTGAAGCTTTAGATTTGAATTTAATAAACACAACAACTGGGCAATGTGCAACATGGCACAAGCAACCAGCGTTGGAATTGACCTTGCATAAACGACAATGAATGCAGTCATCGAGGCGCAGCAAGGAGTGGCGCAGCACGGCACGGCTCAGCTCGGCACGATAGCAATATAAAAAGCAAACCCTGTGTAGATGAAGATTTTTTCAAAGTCAAGTTTACGCGCAGGCAGCGAATTACTCCCAAGGCACGTTGGCGAGCCGCTGCATTCCGCCCAATATGCTCGCCCTAAATGCTAACAGCCAGCGATGCCGACGATGCGGCATAGCTCAACACGGCGGGAAAAGTTTGCTTTTCTCTCTCGCTTCGTTTCTTTTTTTTTTTTTGTTGAGCACCTTTTTTTTTTTTGCCACGTTACCATACTTTTATACTATTCATCTTTTTACCCCATTTTATTCATGTTTTTTTTTTTTTTTTTTTTTAGTGTCTCACTTTTGTTTCATTTATTTTTTCCTTCCTAACGACAACAACGCGTGCTCAGTTCCTTTGCGCTTTTTTTCGTTGTATACTTGAAGACAACACTTGCATAGTACAGAAAGTAAAACGCACAAAAACACCCGCGCTCACATGCAGATACCCACAGACACACGCACACGAGTAAATGCAATGAAAAGCGAAAGTAAACATTCACTCACATATATATATACTTGCATACATATATACATACTTGCATACAAATGTATATGCATATATGTATATATAGTATATAGGCATGTTAAAATATATGCAGCATAAACATACTTACAGAAATATGTGTGTATGAATACGTTTAAAAATGAGAAAAAAACGCAAAGTGGCACAAAGCCAAATAGCACGGTTGTAAAAAAGTAATGCGCCACGTGATGCCCAGTGCCTTGTATTGCACGGCGAGAGGCATTAACGCTAGACAGAAAGCAGAGGAAAATAGAAAAAACTAAAATGAACAGACCCTGACGCTGCGCGCAGTGCGGAGTGCGGAGTGCTAAGTGAAAGTGGTGTGAAACACAGCAAAGAGGAGTGGAGATGAACGGAGTAATTAACAGTGAATGCAGGCATGTCCAAGTAACGACGCTAGACAAAAGGTAAACACTTGCTATTACGAGTCGTCTTTGCTGGGTGCTCGTATTTGTCGTGCAAATGAATGCGAATGCAAAACGCCGCGAATAAGTGAACAAAGCGCATTAGCAACAACTAATAATACTGCCAACATAGTAACAATCAACAATTGTAATCAAAGTTTCGTATCGTTGGCTGTCCTTTAAATTGCACTTGAAACTTTCAAGTAATGTATTAATCTATAATGTCATGTCATTATTAACCGCTGCAATTGTACTTTACCGGTTAGTAGAATTTTTGCTTTACTGAGACTCATTTGCTTGTCTGTGCTTCTCTGCTTTGATTCGGTGTTTTTCTTAGCAAAGAACACGGAGTTAACATTAACGTTACGCATTTCGCCTGCTAGTGTCATAACTGAAAAACCAACTCAAACATCGTTATTATCGGTAAATAGTAAAGGATGAAATGAGATATGATAAAATGGGATTAGTTTAGATAGTTGGGATGGGACGTGCCAATTCCACTAGCCGCGTTTACGTTTGAACATTCGCAATGCTGTCAGCTCAATACGTCAAAATGAGGCAAAGCCAAAACTTTAAAGAAGAATTACAAGACAAAACTAGAAAGGCACGGCTATAGTCGGGCGTAACCGACTATAGAAAACCCTGTACCCAATCCAAAACTGAATATATTTTTTTGAAGCTTTAATATTTGGTATTTATTATGTAAGGATATCTCAAGAAAAAAAATTTTTTCTTTAGTGAAAGGCATTTTTCGGCCGATTGTTCCTATGGCAGCTATATGTTACAGTAAACCGATATTTATAATATTCTGGAATATGATTTGATATTACTTAAAATCATCACATCCAAAATTTTGTAACGATAATTTGATAAACAAAAAATTTTTTCCTAGTATATGCTGTCGTTCCAATGGCAGCTGTATGTTATAGTAATCCGATATTTATCATATTCAGGAATATGATTGGATATTATCAAAAATCATTAAACCCGAAATTAAATAACGATATCTTAATAAACAAAAAAGTTTTTCCCAGTAAATGCTGTTTTTCAGCCGATTGTTCCTATGACAGCTATATGATATAGTAAATCGATATACATAATATTAAGATATGTAATTGGGCATTAGCTTAAACTGTTAAATCCAGAATTTTGTGAAGATATCTTGAAAAACAAACGGGTTTTGATTAGGAAATGTGGGTTTTCACCCGATCGTTCCTATGGCATCTAAATGTTATAGGTCGAATATCGAAAAAAAAACTTGATATGCCTATGGATTGGGAGTCTTCGTGCCAAATTTGGTGGTTGTAGGTCTTACCGTTTCCGAAATCCGCTTGTTCATACAGACGGACAGACAGACGGACAGACGGACATGGCTAGATCGACTCGCCTTTCGATGCTGGTCAAGAATATATATACTTTATGGGGTCTGCCACGTCTCCTTCTGACCGTTACATACATTTGCACAACTTTAATATACCCTTTACCATTTTTTGGTACAGGGTATAAAAAGAAGAGAAGTCAAAAAATAGGAAAAGAAAAATTTGCACGAGTAAAAAAAATGTCGAAATGTCGACTTCAAAGCGCAAAATTAACTAACAGCGGCATTGTTTTATACGCACACACATGCAGCATAGCTCTGCATTTATAAGCGTGTGAGTGTATGTGATACATGCGTGTATGCGGGTGTAGAGCATGCGAAAGAGTTGTGGAACATGCCCCAAAGTTGTCCATAGCAATTTTGGTTTTTGTTTTTCAATTGCGTTTTATTTTGTCTTTTCTTTTTTCCTTCTTTTAGCGTTCTTGAGTTGGGTTGATTGCTTGTAAGGGAAAGAAATAAAATCCAAATGAAAATCTCGCGCAAACTCATATGCATATGTAAATGCCATATACATACAAAAAATCTTGCGCACATACGCACACTCTTACAGATACAGAGTCCAACACCGGCACTGCGACGTAAGTACGATGGGTTTCATTTGTCTTATTTAAGCCATAGTCGGCGGCGGCATCCTCAACGTCAACGTCGTCCTCATCCGTATTTCCTCTCACCCACATCGTCGTAATCGTCGATACATAAATGATGTGAGGCACATATGTGAGCGATGCCACAAGCTCATGCGGCGCACACACACAAATACACATACACGCACACATGAACCACAGTAACACGTGTGTATATCCGACAAGTATGTGTGCCAGCAAATAAGGGTGCAATGTGGCATTTGGGGGTAAACTTTAACGATATGTGCTTGTTTCTGTTGTTGTTATTTTTATTAAATGCTCGCATATGGGCGTGTCTTTAACTTAAATCGCTCCTTACTGCATATACGTGCGAGAGAGTAGCTTAGAATAGCTCAGCTAGGCACATTGCTTACCTTCTCGCACATATGACCAGTTTTTTGATTTATTTCAAAAGTCAAATGTGAACTAACAACACTAGCATGCATGCGAATTCCAACACTGGTTGAATTTTTTTTTTCTTTTACTTTGTTTTTACTTTTTATTACAGGGTAATCAAGCTAGACAACGCAGCAGTAAACATTTGTCAACTGGCTACGCTGGTTGATTGTTTTTATACCCTGTACCAAAAAATGGTAAAGAGTATATTAAAGTTGTGCAAAAACGGTCAGAAGGAGGCGTGGCAGACCACATAAAGTATATATATCCTTGACCAGCATCGAAAGGCGAGTCGATCTAGCCATGTCCGTCTGTCCGTCTGTCTGTCCGTCTGTATGAACAAGCGGATTTCGGAAACGGTAAGACCTACAACCACCAAATTTGGCACGAAGACTCCCAATCCATAGGCATATCAAGTTTTTTTTTCGATATTCGACCTATAACATTTAGCTGCCATAGGAACGATCGGGTGAAAACCCACATTTCCTAATCAAAACTCGTTTGTTTTTCAAGATATCTTCACAAAATTCTGGATTTAACAGTTTAAGCTAATGCCCAATTACATATCTTAATATTATGTATATCGATTTACTATATCATATAGCTGTCATAGGAACAATCGGCTGAAAAACAGCATTTACTGGGAAAAACCTTTTTTGTTTATTAAGGTATCGTTACCAAATTTTGTATTTAATGATTTCAAGTAATATCCAATCATATTCCCGAATATGATAAATATTGGTTAACTATAACATATAGCTGCCATTGAAACGATCGGCCGAAAATGGATAAGAAAAAATTTTTGGTTTTTGAAGATATCCTTACATAATGAATACAAAATATTAAAGCAAAAACAAAAATACATTCAGTTTTGGAAAAATTATTAGAATTTGTATAAAATTTTACACTGAATAGTTTTCGTTGTAGCTATGAGGAAGCACAAAACGTGAAGTAGAAGAACCCTCGTAGACTGTTCACTGAACAGACACATTTGATGTACTGAAGCCCAACAATCATGGCATAGAATCGATAAATAAACGCACATTAGGGATTTTGAGGTGATATCTAAAATCGTTTCATGCATGGAAAGGCTCTTTCCGGTTGTGCAGGAAACATATTTGTGTGTATCCTTTGCTATAATTTGGAATAGGTTAGTTTAGCTGAGCAAACACTCCAGAAGTAAATGGACTGACAACCGAGCATGGCTCAAGGGAGACTACCAAAAATATACAGACGGCTCCAAAGCAGAACATGGTAAAAGTGCAGTTATAAATGGGCTTTAATTAAGGATATACATCCCTCTCTGCAAAGATGCTGCAATCTTTGATGCAGAACTATACACCAACAACATGACAGCCCCAGTGTGTGGGTAGACTGGTCCTAAGCTGCATCTATTATTACTTATTAATTCCTGAGCTCACCGTGTTGGCTATTAAATGAATGATCAGGATAGTAAGCTTTTTGAGTAAAAACAATAAACCGAAGTTTTACGAATCCAAACATTTAACTAATCACAATAAATTTAAGCTTCGAACTTCACTCTACTCAAAATCAATAATCTGCTACTGATGCAGATGAGACTGTGCTCATAACATCCGCCAGTTCACTTGTAATAGCAACAAAAAGTTTTAGAACAATTAGTAGGTCCAGTCATGACACTCTAAAAAGAGATTATTAGATGAAATGAAATGGAATCATTACACCCCTTACAAAAAAAAAAAAACAAACAAACAAAATCAAAAAAAAATTTTCATTATTTGAAAAGAAGAAGAAGAAAAAACAAAACTTCAAGACAAACCCAAATACAGTATTGTATTCGTATATCACACAAGCTAATGTAAGATAATTTCATTGCCGACTTCGTCGTATTACTACATAAATTTACATACATTACGAACATTATAAAATAGAGTTTGATGAAAGCTAACTTAACACAAAGAGGATATATTGATATATTGGATGTATATAACAACATTTCGGTAAACTGAAATAATATAGAAGATCTTTCAAATCCTAATATCATAAAGGACAAAGCTAAACTAAGGAAAAAAATTACTTCTATCTATATCCTTAATTGCAATTCTTAAATGTTTTCTTTTATATGTCTATTTGAGCAGCAAACTATTATTCCCTTATGAGCCCATGCAACAACATTTGGTGTTCATGTTCATCATTCCACAAAAACATTCGCACTTCAGTTACAAATAACAAAAGCAACAACACGCACCTAACCACCCGCCATCCCCGTGCATCACCAACTGTTAGCTGATGGCCTCAAGTCCCGCCGAAAATTCTAATTACTCCTAGTCGTAGAATGTAGAAGTGAAGGAGCAAAATGCAAGCAGACAATAAATTTTTGGCTAACAGCAACACGATGAGTGCGAACACCAGTTGGAGTGTAAGCATTAATGCGGGTGAGGGTGAAGGTGTGGGTGTGAGCACGTATGCTAGTGACTGACAACAAAGGCGACAACGAATGCCACAGTATGAGTATATTCGAATTTGTGTTGGCATGGGGGACTATGGGCATGTGGACTCTTAGTATCTGTGTGAGTGTGCATATGAGGGACTTGTGAACGTGTAAAAGTATCTGTGTCGCGCACATTTGTTAATCAAGAGAAATGTTCTAATTGGTAGAAATTCACAGAAGTTGCCAACAACAACATTACTGCATCTTGGTCTGCGTCATCTTTTTCTCAAACCTCATATGCCACTACCCACTGTAAATTTATTTTCGTATGGGTAATAGTAATAGTTTGATAGTGCAAAAAGTAGGAAGTACCTTAAATCGACTTGTGGTCGATGCGTAAATTTTTCTCTCTCATTTACACACATACACGTTTCCTCTTTCTCTTTCGCACCCACTACCCACACTAACTCACTCAGTCTCTCTTCCTCACTCCCTCTTTTTTTCTTTCTTTCTCACCCACACTTTCATTTGCATAATGGCTAACATACTCACACTATCGCCGTCTTCTGGATGTCAGTATGGCTGTTCGTAACTGATTGTTAATTTATGTGAACATCTTTTTAGTTATATTTTATATTGTGTA
>JBAMBQ010003861.1:0-43638 GCA_037044495.1 Stegana nigrithorax
GCAAAAAGAAGAAGATAATTTTTTTTGACAGAAAGTTGGTAGTTGATGGCTAAATGTTGAATGTTGGCACATGCGAAACATTTTGCGAAACAGCTGTGCACACTTAGATAAGGGCAAATGAAATACACATTTTAAACATAAACAATAAATGAATTTACAGGTTTCCAAAAACAAAAAAGAAACAAAAAAAAAAACCAAAATAAATAAGTAAATTGAAACATATATGAGAGTATATATACATATATATATATATATATCTATCTATATATATACATATATATCTACAAGCAAACAAACAAACAAACATATAAAAAATAAATGCAGAAAAAAAAATTCATATTATACAAGTTTACACAGAAATAAAAACGAAATTTTGGACATAAGACTAATAATATGAAATACAAATATAAAAAAATATATATTGCTATAAATATTTACACAAAAAAGAACAAAAAACAAAAAAACAAAATAAATGTGAACAAATATATATATAATATATATAAATTTAAGAGAATTACTTAAGCCCATGCCAAGTTACTCTGCAACGTTTAACGGATGGTGCTTGGCACTTCATTTTTAGCCATGCAAGGCACAAAATGTTTGCTCCATAGCGAAAAGCAGACAAACAAACAAAGAAAAAACAAAAAAAAAACAAAAACAAAAACAACAAGAACAACAAACGTTATGGAATCTTTTTTAAAGGTCTTGTGGCATATGTTGAATCAATTGAATTAAATTTGTAATTGAATTTGTGTGCATGCAATGTTGGTATGTAACGTATTTATGTAAATGTTGTTACCCAATAAGCACTTGGATGGTTTTTGTTGTTTTTGTTCGTTTTAGTTAATTTTTCGTTTTGTTTTGTTGTTGATTTTTTTTTTTTGCAAGCGTCCCCTCCCTACTTAGCATTGACCTGAGTTGCATTGACTTTCAGATTTCCACTTGGTTGACTTTGGGCGGCATTGACTCTGACTGACCGACTGACTCTTGCCACATGGCATGAGTAGGGAGCCAGAGTCCGAAGGTTCGCCTTCTGCGCCGCTCAGAGCATTTATTTGTATTTCAGTTCATGTAAATAAGAATTTTTCGTGTGAAACTCCACTTTGTAGTGTTGCCTTAAAAACAGTGCCTCTTTTTTAATTATTGAAAACGAAAGTTACACTTTATGTAAGTCACCTTGTAAGCTGACCGAAAGCTGGAATGTCCGTTTTGACACTTGACTTGTATGCAGGTATTACAGTGCTACTTAATCGTAACCTAACTGAAGGAAGAACTTTATGGCTTTACACTTGATTGATTGCTTGATTGGTCCATTGATTGTATGAAGTGTGATGGAGTGTGAAGGAGTGTGAAGGAGTGTGAGGAAGTGTAGGAGTGTAGGAGCGGAGCACACGAGTATTTAGCAAACCCACTAGAAAAGCACGGAATGTACAAAATTCATTAATCGGCAAAGAGCGTTTAAATGTAGAATTGGCAAGAAGCTGATTTCAATGTTACTATAGATATGAAATAAATGTTATTAAATAATGTTTTTAAAATATTTATATAAAAAAAAAGCAAAAAACTAAAACAAATGGAAAACAACTGAACAAAAAAGAAATGAAAGAAACTGTACGTACATACTTTCTTTACAAGTAGCGTCACATTGGTCACAGGGACCACAGACAAAAGAAACTGTGCATAGTGAAATGCGAAATTATATCGAATAGTCAAATATAGATCATCCCTATATAGAATATGTGCTACTGTTGTGAGACTCACGCACGAAGTATTTAGTTAAATAGCAGATTATTGCACAAATGACGTTGGCCATGGGCCATTGGTTGGATATGTTATGTCGCACTTCTAACAGAAAACCTTAAATAAATACATGTTTATATACATACATATATACAGATTAATAAAAAAATGAAAAGAGCAGGCCACGGCCATAAAAACATTAAAAATAACCTAACTGAATGTAGAATATTTGTTAAACAAAATTAAAAAAAAATAAATAAAGACTTGTTAATAAATTTATCAATGTAACAAAAATTCTTATTGCATATGCTTCTAAATGTTGCATAAAAATTTATAAATGTTGATAAAAGAATATTTAATGACATTTAAGTGCTGCATGCATAAAAAAAAAACATTTAAGTGATATGGGAAAAATGTTATAAACCAATAAATGTAACTGTGTTGCACTTTAAAGCCGTAAAGCATATTTAAAGCAAAAAAAAAATGAATTATTGAATCTAAATGTAATTTGAAAACAATTTACAGCCAAGAAATTTGTTGGTTGAATTCTATGTAAAAATCTTTTTAACAATGCACTGTGAAAGTAATTAAAATACAAACAAAAATAAAAAAAAAACAAAAAACCATACAAGAAGCAGAAATAAAACAAAACAGCTAAACAAATGTCTATTTGATAAGTTGATGTTTTAAGCAAAATTAAACATTTAAGAACAATTTTAAAATAAACATTTTTGGCAACTGAAACACTCATTTTGTTTACTTTTTTTTTTATCTTATAAAACAATTCATTTTATTGTTGCAAATTGATTGGACTTTGGACTTACATGATTACATAAATGTTTCTTTTTCGGTTTTCGATCAATTTTAGAATTCTTAGCTTAACTCAAAATAATGATTTCAATGATTTTGCTAATTAATTTGATAATGTTAAAAACTAAAAAAATGCAGTTGATTCAAATAGTCAAATAATATTTGACATTTCACATGCCATTGTAGGCTGGACCACCGCCTCCCTCGGGTACGACCCAATTGATGTTTTGTTTGGGGTCTTTGATATCACAGGTTTTGCAGTGTATGCAGTTCTGCGCATTAATCTGCAACTTCATATTGCCGCCTTCCTCGTTTGGCACATACTCATAGACACCGGCGGGACAGAAGCGCTGTTCGGGACCCTCGTAGATCGCAAGATTATGATCGACCGGTATGCGATCGTCTTTGAGCGTCAAATGTGCCGGTTGATCACCCTCGTGGTTTGTGCCTGTCAGTGCAACCGATGACAGCAAATCGAATGAGATTTTTCCGTCCGGCTTGGGGTAAACGATTTGTTGTGCAGTGTTAGCTGGCACGAGACTTTCATGGTCCTGTGGACCATGTTTTAGAGTCCATGGTTCGCGACCACCCATGAAAATCGAAAACCCGCTGAACACAAGACCGCCATATAATCCGAGCGGATTATGGAAACACGGGCGCACATTGCGCACCTTATGCAAATCGTTCCAGATGAAGGAGTTCTTAATTCTGAAAATCAAATGTATTACTATAAACGACTAGATAGACAAATATTTGTATTACTTTTCGGAATAGCTTGTCGGTTCGTATCCTGCAGTCGCCTGGGCCTCACCATTAATTGCATCTACGGCGCTCTCAGCAGCAAGCATGCCACTCTTCATGGCATAGTGGGAGCCTTTGATGCGCGGTACGTTGAGAAATCCGGCGCTGCAGCCCACCAAACAACCGCCAGGGAAGGTTAGTTTGCTTGGCAAACTTTGCAAGCCGCCCTCGTTGATAGCTCGTGCACCATAAGCAATGCGCGTGGCGCCTTCGAAGACATCACGCACTTTAGGATGTGTTTTGAAACGTTGAAATTCTTGGAACGGACTTATCCAGGGATTTTTGTAGTCTAGGCCGACGACGAATCCAACCGCAATCGTTGGCGTCGGTTCGTTTAAATGGTAAAGGAAAGACCCGCCATATGTGAAACGATCTAGGGGCCAACCAATGGAGTGCTCTACCAAGCCAGGGCTGAAAAGCAACTTGAAAAATTAACTGCAAAACAATGCGAATGCTTATGCTTACTGATGTTTTTCGGCTTGTATCTCCCAGATCTCCTTCAAACCGATACCATAGGTCTGAGGCTGGTTGCCTGCGTTTAGACCAAATTTCTGCATAATTTGTTTCGAAAGGTGCCCGCGACAGCCTTCAGCGAAGATGGTCGTTTTCGCATGCAATTCCATGCCACGCGCAAAAGTTTCCTTTGGCGCACCATTCTTCGCAATGCCAACATCATTGGTGGCGATGCCCTTCACACTGCCATCAGCATGGAAAAGCACTTCCGATGCAGCACAGCCAGGATATATCTCAACGCCCAGAGCCTCCGCCTGGTCGCCAAGCCACTTAACTAAGTGACCTAGTCGCACAACGTAATTCCCATGGTTGTCCATTGGCCAGCCTTTAAAAATAGGAATTGGTATCCGTCCATTGGTTGTAAGGAAGGAAAACGTGTCCTTTGTAACGGGCGTGTTAAGTGGCGCGTCCAAATCTTTCCATTCTGGTATAAGTTCGTTTAGCGAAACGGGATCTATTACGGCGCCCGAGAGTATGTGGCCGCCCACCTCAGCTGCCTTCTCTACAACGCAGACACGTATTTCCTAAGCATAATAAATGGCACCTCGTTATTTTTGATATACGAACTCGGAATCGCAATTGCAAACCTTATCTTGCTCAGCTGCTAATTGTTTGGCACGAATAGCCGCGGACATGCCTGCCGGGCCACCGCCGACAATAACAATGTCGACCTCATCTACACATCTTTCCATGTCGACGTCCTTCCATCGTTCGTCTTTTTCGCGTGGGAACACTGTGTAGTGGGTTGTGACCTTTGGATATTTAGCAGCATCAGAGACGCAACGCACGATTGCAGGCGTAAAGAGTTTTGAAACTATTAAATTTTTAATCGATTTTTATCAGATTGTAAAATAAAAAAAGAAAACAAAACATAATTGATAAAATAATAATAAATACATCAACAAATAAAAAAAAAGAAGTCGAACGAATAATAAATAAATAAGTTGTTTATTACTTTACTGTGATCCACTGTCTGTTGATTAACAGACAACAACAGCACAGCAAAATTGAACTTTAGTTGTTTGAGCTCTGAGCCTCTTATTCAAAAGATTTGATAAGCACTGCGCTTATATCAACAATAATGCTCTTTTTCGTATATGTTTAAAAAGTTCTGCATTAAATTTATTAATCAAGTTATGTAACACAAACAATAATATAAATTAAAATAATTAAATTCCGCCACTTATTTGAAACTTACCTTTCGTTAATTTTAAGAGCGTAGACATTTCCCAGACGTTTATTATTTAAAAGCTTGTTGTAAATAAATAAATAATTCTGCAATGTGCAGTTGGTTATCATTTGTATTATTGTTTAAAAAAAAACTTGTTTAAAATTGTATCACTTACAGTACACAACAAACCGTTTGGACTTTAGACTTTTGGGTTTACTTATTCAACTTATTCAACGTTACAATGACAATTTTACAACTTAATTTTTATAATCATATCTTTTAGAAAAATTTTGTTATATATGAATTAATTAATTTATTTTAACTCTTTTTAAGTTGAAAATAAACCAAACAACAGCCAATTGCAGCACCCCCGCAATATTTCGAAGCCAGCTGGCAGTTAGTGTTGGAAACGACTGAATGACGCTGATGACCAATGTCGTGAAGTGTGTTAGTAGAGTGTAGAGCAGCACACAGGGTTGCTGTGACAACGTTTAAATTCTCGCGGTAATTGAAAAGCGGCAAAAATATATGTTTGCAGTTTTAAAATGTATATTTATTTCAAAGAATTCATAAAATGACTATTTTCTTGATGCACATTTAGTGCATTTACAATATTACAGTTTTCTTCTTTATATCGAACAGTGAACTTTTAATCCAGCCCAAATTAAAAATTCACAAGATTTATAAAGAGAGCAATATTTTGGATTTATGCATATAAGATTACATTGTGTATATATTTAGTATTTACAGAAAATTAGATAATTTAAAATGGTTCCAAAATTATCTAAATAGAGTAATGTTCATCGCTTACGTCATCATTTTCATTCTCATTTTCAGTCTGCACGTCATTCGCCGCCTGCTGCTTACCAAACAAAACCTTAATTGCCTGATCCATTGGATTGTTTTCATCAGCAGCGCCATTGTCTCTCTCGGCCTGCTTGAATAATTTAGCCGCCTCCTTAATTGCGTTTTTCTGTGTAGAAACGGGCGTGGTCCGGTTCGTTTCCGAAGTATTGTCAAAGCCAACGCTTTTACCAAATCTCATAAAGTTAACCGACTTTTCTCCGGTCTCTGGTGGGGATCGACCAAAGCGCATAAAATTATCTGGTCTACCAAAACGCATGAAATCCTGTTTAGGACTGCGACCGAAACGCATAAAGTCTTCTTTGGCACTGCGCCCGAATCTCATAAAATCTTCTTTGGGATTACGACCAAATCTCATAAAGTCATCTTTGGGACTACGACCGAATCTCATAAAGTCCTCCTTTGGAGTACGACCAAATCTCATAAAGTCCTGTTTGGGAGTGCGACCGAACCTCATAAAGTCTTCTTTAGGATTGCGACCGAATCTCATGAAATCCTGTTTTGGATTGCGTCCGAAACGCATGAAATCCTCTTTTGGATTACGTCCAAACCTCATAAAGTCTTCTGCTGAAGCACGTCCAAACCTCATAAAGTCAGCTGGGTTGCGGCCAAACCGCATAAAGTCCGGCGATGAACGACCAAATCGCATAAAATTATCGCCTCTGGAGTCGCGACCACCCACCGCACTACGTTCGAAACGATCACTCGGATCTTGTTCGAAGTAATCGGCTTCGATGCTATTTACCATGGGTAAATCTTCGGGCTGACGTTTGCCAAATCGCATGAAATTCTGTTCCAATTGCCTGCGTCGTTCCTCTGCCCCAGGTAGGTCTGTTTTAGATTGATGATTCTGGAATCTGACGGAAATCACATTCTTATTATAATCAATGCCAATTGTCGATATTGGATATTTGAATTCCAAGTCCGTTTGATCAGGTATATTGGTCACAATCGGCGTCAGGTCTTTGCCGTTAATGTTGCTCTGCGAAAGCTGTGTATGCTTAGCATCGTCGCCTTCTGTAATGCTGTTCAGATCGTACTTTGAAGTCTCGAGAATCGCGCTATGTACAGTCGCCTGTTCAAGGCACAGTGCGAGCAGCAATAGAAATGTGGGTGTCATGTTGAGAAGTGTCCGGATTAAGCTAAAATATGATGAAAATGAACTCGTTAGTGAATAAATCAGTTTTAATGCTTCTGAATATATTTTATATATACATATATTTATGTATGTATGTATTAGCGTTAATAAGTTTATAAATATTTGTGAGCAAGGATATTAACGCAAACTTTGAAACCGAAGAGGAGAATGAAAGCGTGTTATACTGTTAAAAAGGAGAAATGCGTCGCGCTAATTAACCATAAAAATATTTATGTGATAATTTGCAAGCAAGAAAAGTGATGTACGAGTATGGCTATTGTTGGTGTAGCATAACGGGCGCGCAAGTAGCCGAACAACAACAGCAAGCCTAGAAATAACAGAAGCAGCAACAGCAACAGCAGCAGCAGCAACAACAACCATGATACACGAAGATAAAGAGCAACGTTGCAGCAAGAGTTCGCTGCTGCTGTTGCAGGCGTCGCCATTTCGTTTTTAGTGGGGGGGCGTTGATAAATGGCCCTGTAAAGGAAACCCCGAAGGTGTTGCACACGGATGACGTGTCGGCCGTTTGAGGGCCGCAGCCGACCACGGCTTTTGAGTTTTGTGACTACGCGTCCGTTCATACTTCATATATTTACGAGGCTGTGACGCGGCCATGTTGTTGATAATTGAAAGGTTTTCAAGTATTATGCGCATAATTTTAATGCGCATTTCTCACAATTTACGCGTGATGGATGTTTATAAAGTTTTCAATACACGCTAATCCTCATTGTTGGTAACGGTCTGGTGCGCACATGGTTTGCCTGCTAATAAACTTAAAAGTTTCTTACTTGACTATTAGCCTAATGAAGTCATTTTTACAAGTCGACTACAAATTACGTCTTAATAAGAGATTTTCTAATGCTAATGTAATAACAAAATGCTACACACTCATACTTAAAAAAAAAACATACAGTACACACTTATATATGTACATACATAATTTACAGATGATGGTCGTGCGGTTAGCTGCGCAATGGTAACGTAATTGTTAAATATTGACCCCTAACTCCAAGAGAGACAATTTCATAAGCACTGGCATAAAAACAGCAACGAAATGTCGTAAGGTTGTAAAGTTTGTACAAAAGAAACATTTTTTTTAAATATGAAAAAATAAACGTACTTCATTAAGCGCAACACATTGTGTTGAAAAGTTTTGCGCTACTGCACAAATGAAGCTATAAAAAGTACGTGTGTAAATCATAATAAATGCAAAGGTTAACGGCATTAATCGCAGCAAACAAAACAAGAGTTGAAACTATGGCTAGGAAAATATTAAAAACAGTTTTGCAGTAGTCGGCTGTAGTGTGGTAAATCAGCCCGAAAGCCATCCGACATGTGAGGCATGAATATACATATGTATGTCGGCTTTGCGAAACACTATGTGTGTATGTATGTGCATATGTACCTTTTGCAAACTTTGCCCAAGCAATTCGTCAATTTGCTGATGGATTTGCAAAATCAAATGCATTCTCATATTTTATGCATGTATGACCAGTTGCAGAAAAAAACTACTAGAGTAACAACAACAACGAAACTGACAACGGCAGCAACAAAAACATATTCAATTAGCCACTCACGCATCCACCTAAGTAGCCGAATATTTAGTCAACGGCATAATGTAAGCACATGTACACATGCATACATACACATATATATATGACGTAAAAACACAACCTATGCATTTGACAATCACATTGAGTCGCAGTTTCTCTTTTCGCGAAAAATTTGTACTTGTTTTTGTCAAATATTTTTTATTTACCGTAAACTCATAAACATTATGTATACACAATTACGCATTAAAAATTGTGTTGCAAATGAAAAAAAAAAAAAAAGGAAAACTACTTATGTGAGGAAAAACAAATGTCATATGATTTGTGCGTATGTTGAGAAACGACATTTGTCAAAATTAAAACGGGTTACGAATTAAAAATTATGAATTAGTTAAGCGTTGCGTAAGTTTTTGCTGCCTAATGGCATTTGTCAACAGTTCTGCCGAATGCAGCGAACTGCCAAAGAAGGTTTGTGCCAACTTATGTTTTTTGTGTACAAAATACGGGAAATTAATTAAAACCAAATAAAACTAAAAGAAGAAGATTACTTCAAGCTTTAACCTTAACTTCAACGATTTATATGTCTGCACTGTTGGAATTATTGCAAAATGGCAAGTGACCACGATTTACACAGCACGTTTGTTTATGAAAAAAGGCAAGATATAATATTTTATAAAATTTTTAACAAATTTTAAAACTTACATATGTATGTATGTATGCATGTACAATAGTTAATTTATGTAAATAAGTTTGTAAGCTAATGCACATGAAGCCTAAGCTATGTAAGTTAGTTATTTTGTTCTCAAAATTCTGACGATAGTAAGTATAATTACTTTTTGGAATAGTTGATGTGCAGGCAGATCTCTACGACTTTATGTAGGTTGCATATAAATACATATTTAACTCTCAGGCAAGAGAGAAGGTTTCAGGCGAAAGAACTGTGAGTGGCTTGTGCAACTAAGTGCGAGTGGGCAGACAGAGATGAAGTTAGGTAAATTATTTCGTATAATGGAAGTTGTTATTGAAATTAATATTTGAGGCCTCCCGCATTAGTCGCTGCTGCTTAACTAGGAAGCTAAATAAACTCTTATGATCACATTAAGAATTTCGGAACACCAAAGAGACTTGGTTTGCTCCATGGGAGAGAGTGGCATTTCTCCGTTATGTCGTTACGAGTATGTGTGTGCCATCCTCATGCCAGTGCCAATTCATGGGTTAACATAAAAAATAACGACTTGTCGATAATTCACTTATACACTTACACATGTATGCACATGTGTATGCAACGTATGTATGTGTGTGTATGGGTAGATAAACATGGATGACAAATTAAACAGTTTTCTCTTTGTTTCATAGGCGACATTCGATATTTTTCGCAAATAATTTTTTTTTGCTCGGCTTGTTTAAGAAATTCAGAAGATTTGCATGTTGATGATGCCGTGAAATGATATGTTTGAAGTTGTAGGCTGTTAACTTGGATACTTTTAAATGCGAGTATCGAATTTGCTCACACACACACACACACACACACACACCGCACATATATGTATATACATAAGCATAGATACATACATGGTTATGTGGGTATTTTGGCTGTTAAGTATATTTAGCATATCCCTAAGTATTTTGCATACATTTATCTTGTGTGATCAATGTACATACACATGCGTGAATATGTGTGTGTGTGTGAGTGTGTGCACATGTGGCAGGCAGCTCAGGGGCGTGAGCTTGAGATAAATGATAGTTAAGGTATTCACGCGGTAGATTTCCGCTGGCTTAGCAACGAAAATGCGTATGGCATGGTAGACAACTCAGCGACACTTGGCGACCACAAAAGGACTTTATGTGTCAGCGATAAATCAAAATTGTATGACAGCCATGAGTGTGTCGGTTATGCGTATTTCTTGCTGTTGCTATTGCTGTTTCGGTTGTTGCCTTTATCGTTGCTGTTGTTGTTGTTGTGGCAATGCAGCAAAGCATCAACGGTAATGAAAGCAAACACAATAAACGAGAAATTACAGTAAAAAAAAAAAGCAATGCTCACAAACGCAAAATGGCAAAATGGCAAAATGCTGAAATGGTGAAAAGGCAAAATGGGCACCAAGTATGACATTGTGCACACATGCACCCTTGCTGCCCCGAAGTGCAACATAAATACTTCAATTTTCATTTCATTAAATGAATACTTGGCAGAACTATGAGTGCTTCCGCGTGTGTTGCCGCCACACGCAGGATGTGCACAGCATTACGGCAGACATCAGACGGCGCACTTAGTGTATCTGAATGACTGTATCTGTGTCTGCGCAGGAACCCACTAAGCAGCCCACATGCATAGATGCTGCCGCTCTGCCTACTGAAATGTTGGCTCACACACCTGTTGATTATCCGTCGCACTGCTGTGCAACATTGAAAACGGCTTCCGACTTAACCCATTTCAGTGAATTTTATGAGCGGCTTTGCTAACCGAAATTCGCTGCTAATTGGCTGTTCACGTTAAAACGCCTTCTGTGAGATTTTCTTGCCTATATACATATATACATTTGTATGGCTGTGTACATGGTACGTATGCCTCATGCGGATTAAACTCCTAATGCGGCTAAAACTCGAAAACATATGAAGTCCGTATTGAGACAAGGCAAGGCAAAGTGTAATTAGTGTGTTTTGTATTTTAATTTGACGATTTGTATCTTGTACAGGCGAAATCCGCTAAGGCAGCAGCACTTGATCAGGGCAGCCATGGAATATGAAATGTATAATGCAAAGTAACGGTACTCTGTATAAATTTATTGGCTGAGAAATGAGCAAAAAGCCAAAAAGCTAAGCCCACAAAAAAAAAAAAAGAAAAAAAATCAAATCAATTTACAAAAGGACAAGCCAAACTGCTTTGGAATGCAGCATAAAAAAATTTTTGATTTTTGAATAAAATTTCACAAATATTGTAAAAACTTTCTCTATTTTTTTTTTTTTTTGCTTTTTTGGTTTATATTGCAGTTAAATTGGTAGCACATTTGGTAAGCTTCGAAATCGTCAGCTACAAATTGTTGCAGAGCAGTTGCTTTGGCATTTCCCAATGCACAGTTATTGGCAAAGCAGGAAAAGCGAAGTTCGTTGCTTGTATATTTATTTGATTTTAGAATAATTGCGCCACTCACCTGTTAAATCGGCAATACAGTTGTTGATTGGGTATCGTCACGGAAATTGTCGAAATGGGTTTCTATCAAAACGGCATTATAAAAAAAAATATTTGAATATGTCAAAATGAGCCAAAACACCAAAACTTGAAGAAACGCACAACACTTTTTATTTTTTTTGGTTGTAAAACTTGCAACAAAAATAATTTTTGATTTTATTTGCCTGGCACTTGTTGCCTCTGCGAATGTGAAACACTTCTGTCTGTGCGCTTGGCAGGGCATCCTGTTTTATATGCGACGCAATCCTGTGCAAGGGACCACGCCAACACCGCAGCTACCTATGAAAGCAACAGCAGCAGCAGCAACAACAACAACAACAGCAGCAGTGATGATAATAACAAATGATGATGGCTCACTTGAGCGCCTGCGCACTGACTGCGCATACAGGATGCCCTCTTTCAATTTTGTTGTTGTTGTTGTTGCTATTGTTGTTGTTACATGCAGTGTAAGTAGTGTAAAGAAAACCCGAAACAATTAAAAGTTCTATTAATTATAATGCATTTAATAATTTATTTAAAATTATTGCTTTTTGCGCTTGATTTTTTTTTTATTGTTTATTATTATTTTTGTGCTATATTATTTTTTCAACTGTTTTTTTTTTTTTTTGTTATTTAAACTGGCCATGTTGCATTTGCGCCGATTTTATGCAGCAGTTGCATGTTGTAGAGCGTACAAAGGCAGCGAAGAAGCAGCATAGGCACACTGCATTGTGCAAGAAGAAAGAAAAACTTTCAACTTGCAACCTTGACAGTGTCAGACTGATGGCAGCTGGCAGCAGTAGGCAGCAATAGGCAGCTGCGAGGGCAGCACAGGCGGACTGGGCGGGAATGGGCAGCTAAATTTTGATATTTTTTGAGATTGTTCTGGCTTGTCCTGGGACACAAATGTGACATGCAAAGTAACAGGCCGCCGCAGCCGCTTTGTTCGTGTCCCCGGACTAGACATGGGCCGCCATTATTCCGGCATTTCTGCATTGGAGTGTGCCCAGCATTGCTTTGCAATGTTTGCTTTTTTTTCTTCATTACTTTTAGTTTATTTTGAAATTTATTTGCTTTGTCTGTCTGTCTGTGTGTAGTGTGTGTGTGTGTGTGTGTGTGTGTGTGTGTGTGTGTGTTTTTGGTATTTATACACCTTTGTGCTGCTCTGAGCATTAGGCATGTTGGCGCTCATGCCAGCAAGGACTTGGTCATTTTTTGACGCCGCTTGGCTTGTCATTTAAGCCTGATATGCAAATCGCCCACGTACCGAGCGCATGACGCCTCCTTTTCGAATTAAGCGATTTCTCATTTGTATTTTATTTTATTTTCAGTAGCAACAGCAACAGCAGCAGCAGAAGGCAACTCCTTCGCCAGCCTGCGCCAAGTCTGAGGATCAGAACGCACACCACAACAGCGTACAGCGTAGAACGTTGCTCCAATTAGCCGCGTGGCTAACTTGGCTGCTTCTTGGCATGGCAGGATAATTTGCTATTTGCACACTTAAACAGCATTTATGAGCTTTTATGGCCATGAAACCGGATACTCTGTGGCGCCTTTAATGCGTTCGTCGTTGACGTTCAATGTCTTCGTGCGTCGTGCGTTGTGCGTCGTGCGACAAGGCGACTCCGCCCGAAGTTGCACAGAAAGCCTTGGGGTTGCTCTTGATATGTGCGCACGTAGGACATTCTGTGAATTTCCTAACTTGTGTTGCTGTTGTTGTTGGCCTTACCAAACTTTAAACGGCAGCCTCTAATTATTTGGCAGGTACTTTTGCAACTTTTATGTGCATTAAAAATAGCCCTCGGCTGACTTGCACAGGCTCGCATAGTTTTTGGCCAACTCACATTTTTCGGCATCTTTAAATAACGCAACAAAACAAACGACGGCATATCGAAAATAGTATTGAACTCGAAATTTGCATAGTAACAATTAATTAATTTGAAACAAGCTAAGCAAAAGCTAAAACAACAACAGCAACAACAATAACAAAAGAAATATAATTTTGGCAATTTTAGTCCAAGTTCAAGGTGCGTTGAAAATTCAATTTGAAACAAAACCAGAAACATAAAACAAGGCAGCAAAATCGCTGACGTTGACGCTGAAGCTGACATCGCCGACATCGCCGCATCGACATTCATGCGAAACTTGAACATAACTCATAAGATATGTAATGGAACTATAATGAAGACAGCGTCACGCTCAGACCGCAGACGACTTGCTCTGGCTGCGAAGTGCGCAAATCATGGCTAAAGCGGCTCCCGCTGCCATCAACGAAGTCGTCGTCGTCGCTGCTTCATCTGCTGCTGCTGCTGTTGCTCTTGCTGCTGTGTGACGATCTCGACGGTGTTCACAGCTCAGCCGTTTGTGGCTCAGACGCGTGTCTGCATGGTGGTCTGTCTGTTAGCAGCATGCATACCTGTACAGCTGTGTGTATGTGTGTGTGTGTGTGTGTGTGTGTGTGTGTGTATGCATAATCAGATGCTACGGGTCTCGTATACGAATTTTATTGCTGCTAACGCATTATGTCAATGTCAAATTTCAAAGGTGTCGCATATCGGTTGCTTTGCTTTGCCATTCCGTCTCTTCAATGGCTTTTTTGGTTTTGAAATCCATTAACAACGTCTGCTTTCATTATGCAAAATTCGATTATTGCAGATGATCATTATAAACACACACACACACACATATCATACGTATGTATGTATATATGATAAGTAAATTGTAGCAATTAGTAAAATTCGTTGCAGTTCCTTCCCATGGGGCCCAGCAGGACTAAGCAAATAAATTGCCAGCTAATCCGCCTTTGTGCCAGTTCCGCATGTCTGCGGCTGATGTGATTAAAACTATAATGACTTTGCAAATATAAAAGACATTGGCTATATATTGAACAAAGGGGTTTAGGAAGTGCAACTCCAAGTTGTTGAAAACTGCAAAAGCTTATTGCAAATTTTATTTGACCACTTTTCCGCATCCAAATGAGCTGATGTTGAATAACTCGTTTGGCAAACTTATGTTTGGCTTTGTTAATATTATTGGCCAATACATTCTTGCATACTATAAAGCCTTGGGTCGAAACAATATACTGAAATCGAAATAAGAGATTTCTTTTATATTCTTTCGTAGCATACCGCAGAGTTTAACTCAACTCCAAAACTTTGCTTATAAATTTTATGCAAATTATAGGCAAATCTGCTCCTTGTCTCCTATGATATATATAGTTAATATGCTCTTTGGCACAATTAGGGAACGTACCCATGACCCATATTTTTTTTAATTTTTACCCTTTTCCCACTCGCTGACCCACAGCAGTATAAGCTCTTTAATACCCCCTCCCCACCTAAACAGGTCACATAATACAGGTATAGGGCATAGTTTCAAATGTGAACTCTACAGGAAGGCAACTTTAGTTCTTCCTTCTAAACCATATGTATAAAAATGCACTTAATTTTTGATACCTAATCTATGATCTTCGAAATTTCCTCAGCGTTTGCTTTGAAATTTTGACACGACATTGTATCTGAACAAGAGCGTTTTTTATGCAACTATATTAGCTGAAACATGACTTCTGCAAAAAAAAAAAAGAAAACATTTTTTTGACAGCTTTTTTAATGTTTCAGCTTATTTATTATTAAATTGCGTTTTCACAGTTTCCGTTGTATTTTCATTGTGATTTAATTGTTTCGTGTGACATTGCATTGAATTTAGCTGTGTCGATTGGTCTCCGCTTGAATTGAAATATATCGTTTGTTTTGACTTTGTTGTTTAGTTCGCATTGTTTCTTGCCTTTAGTGCTTTGCAATTCCATAGTTACTGCATCAAAATAATGCCTCGCAGCAGATGAAACTTTGGTCATCGTTCTCGCGGAGTGCGACGAAAAATGGCCAATCAAGCTAAGCAAGCAAAGGAGCTTCCTCAATTCTTTCTATTCCATTTAATCAGGCTGAGTCACAGTAAAGCATGGCCAGGTACAGTTAGTTTACAATATAATCCATTGAATCAATCATACAATCAGTCAATACAATAATACATTAAAAATTTATGATATAAAATAATGAGTAAATCACTATATGAAATCTAATATTATATAATTACGCTTTTCTCTGGATGAGTATGAAAAATATTTTTTACTGCTGTGACAAATTCACGATTGACTTTCATTCAAAGTTTATTTGCAGTTAGTTTTTATTAAGTTAAGATCAAAAAAACCAACTGCAGAGCAATTAAAAGGCACATTAATTTGTAGATAGCAACAAAAATACTGATTATTCGTATTTGCATAATGAGTTGATCACGTTTTCAATTCCCTGAATATATTCTAAATATTTATAGAATCGAAACTTTTATATAACATATAATTAAACCCATGTGCTGAACTAGATGTATCATATATCAGAGTTACCGACTTTCAAACTTTGTGTTTCCTTAGATAAAAAGCAAGAAATGAACCCGGGTATAACGAACTTTCAGTTATAGGTTAGGTAAGCTAAGCTGGCTGCATCACAAGGTGAGTGATGTCACTTAGACCACAGTATGGGTCCGTATGGGTATCGTTTATTTTTCGGTTATAACAAACCAAAAATATTATATTTTTGCGATGACAGCACAGTAGCACACAATGCTCATTATTATTCTCATTTTCGCTATTTCGGGAATCCCCCAAAGTTTAGTGTTTGTGTGAAGACTCAAATGGAAGCGTATATAAATTAAGCTAATATTGCTGCTAAGCAAACTAATATAACTGATTTTTTTTTAAAACAAATGTTTTTATGTTTAAATATGCCAAATTTCTTTTAATAAATAAACAATGGAGTTAATCACATATGCATATGCGTATATATACATGAACTGTTTTGTTCAAGTCTTCGTTTATAACGAACCATTTTGCCCGGTCCCTTGAAGTTCGTTATAAGCGAAAAATACTGTATATGCATATTTGAGTCATTATTTGCTTAAAACTCTTTCTCTAAGCTGAATTGTCTTGAATTTGCGCGAGTCAGATTAAAGATTCCGATTTCCCGTTGAGCGCAATTAAAATGCGAGAGAAGAAGAAGAAGAAGAGTCTGTTGCATAACTGTATTAAATATCGGCTGAGACTACCCGGCAGCAGCTGGCATGTGATATTCCTCATTGACCCATAAACCGGGCAATGTTGTTGCTGCCTGCTTTTGTTGTTGTTCTTGCTGTTGGCTCGTTGTTAAATTGTTAATGGAACCAAACAAGTTACTTAGCTCATCATTTTTATAATGTTATAATAATATGTTTTTAATAATTCAAACTACTTTAGTTTTCGTTGTCGTTGTCATTGTTGTTGTTATTGTTTTCTAAGCCAGTTATCCATCTAACCTTCACACGCCCCTTTCATGGGGTTCTGCAGAATCGCTTGGCAAAAATCAAGAATCACAACTGAGACGCTTGTGCAACTTCGTCTGCTGAAAAGCGCAAAAGCCAAAGCAAAGCACACATGAAACCGAAAGAGATACCTGGCAACTGTATCTACAATACATAGTATATGTTTGTGTGTATGTATGTATGTATGTATGTATATTAAGTCAAACGATAAACGTGCAAGCGAGTCAAAGAGTTAAAGTGCGCGATCGCCTTTGAAGCGGCATAAGACGCTCGCTCGTGTGCTGCTGGCACGTTCGACCGTTCGCACGTTCGCTCGTTCATTGGCTTGCCGGGCTGCTGCAAAACGTTTAGATCGCTTAGTCCATTGGAACACTTAGTTAGTTGCCAATTAATGAAAGCAGCACATGGCTGAGTTTGGCGAATCGGCTGCACACCTCGGCAGCGCACAGAAGCAGCAGCGTGAACCGCTGACCAGCGCGACAAACCGTTGTCGATGCTGAGCTGATGTAGACGTCGATGCCGCAGCCGCAGTCGCTGCCGCTGCCGACGCTGATGCCGTTGCTGACTTTACGATTGCTTCCTCCGCCCTCTATAACGGCTGCTCTGCTGCTATTGTGTTGTTGTTGTTGTCATTTTTTCAATTGCCTTTGCAATAGCAGAGCAGCGCAGCAGCAGCAGCAGAAGTCGCAGCAGCAGAAGTCGCAGCAGCAGCAGCAACAGCAGAAGCAACACTCGTATGTGTCACTGAGACCGTTGTCTGTGTGCTGTTATTGCTGTTGGTGTTTTTGTTGTTGTTGTTGTTGTTGTTATTGTTGTTACTTTATCTTGACTTCAATCCGCCTAACCTATGTGTGTATAAGCGTGCAGTTACAGCGCAGATTCAAAGTTTGTTTTTAGTGTTTTTTATACTTTTTTTTTTGTTTTATTTTTTTATATATACACTTGCTTACTTTTCATACGGTTTGTTTTCATTTGGTGTGGGGCTCTTTACCGAAATTTTAAAGTCAACTTTGTTCAGTTTGCATTCAGCGTTCGTTGCGTGCAGCAACAAATTTTCGGCAATACAACAAACAAAACAAACTTTAAAAATCCAAACGCAGGCGATAAGTTTAACTGACAATTGTTCGGTAGTAAGTGAGACTGAGATTAACTTTAATATTAATTCAATGTTTAATTAAAACGTGCTAACATTTTGTTAAGTCTGTGTGAAACCTATTTGGCTTTTGTGTAGCAAAATGTTCCTACACTATACAAATATTTAAATAGTTTGGATAATTACTTTTTTGGGATTTACATTATATGGCATTATTTTTTTTTTTTTTGTTATTTTTTTTTTGTTTTTTTTTTTATAATTTTTTTTTTTTTTTATTGAAATCCTGAAACTGCAGGTTTAAAATAAAATATATTATTAATTGCTTTTTATGCTTTAAAGAAGAATGTAAAAAATGCTAAAATGCAAACCGCACGCCTTTGGTCAACTCTTTGACGATTTGCGGCTGCAAAACTGGTTACTAAAATGTAAACACAAAAAAAAAAAAGAAAACTAAAAAAGATAAAAAAGAAAGAAAACACAAAACTTTAAATAACCAAAATTTCTACAATGGCTTGTGTATTTTCTGCTTCTGCCTACTTTTGTTGCCACTCAACGAAGTTAATTGGCAGTCTTCGCCACTTTGCATTAATTTCGTATGGCGAGACTAACCTATTTTGCCTGTTGCTCTTTGCCGAGTTCACGCATTGTTAGTTTTGTCGTGTTTATTGCGAAGTAATGTCAACACACGATTATTTTGTAAAGTTCAAACGAAACAAAAACTTACCTCTGCTCCATTACGTTATAATGTATTCATTAGCTCATGCATACGGACACATACATACATACATATGTATGGTACATTTGTATGTACATATGTATATTGGCTAGCAATAAACTTGCAAATTTTTTAAGTTCAGTTTTTGTTTTTTTTTTTTTAACACATTTGCATGTAAATTGTTTTGACAGCGTGTCGACAAATCTTCCGCATACTACACTAGGACGTTACATTTTTGTCTTATTGCAGCATATTGGTTTTTTTTTTTCTTTTTTTTTTTGTTACAAAAGTTGCAAAATGCTGCAAAGACCAAAATAACATAAATTAAACATGTTAAAAAGTTCGCCAACATCGAGCTACTCAAATGGCAAACGCTACCAAGCGAAGCCAGCGAAACCTTTGACTCTAGAGGCAGCCAATCTATTGTGCCTTCGTTAGCGCAGCCTGCTGTGTTTTCGCCAATCAGCCATTAATCGGCATCAGTTAAGGCGAAGCGCCAAGTTTAAAAATCGCTTGCAAAACTGCCTAACAACAGATGCTGTCATGATTTCGATTTTCATGATAAATTCAAAAATTTTAAATCGACTATGTTGAAATTCGAAACGTTCGTTGCCTAAGTCTTTGGTTTTACTCCATATAGATATGCTGCATTTTGACTTCTGGATCTTGAGTTCCTTATTTTAAAATATGCAACTGCAAGCAATGCCAAAAAAGGAAATGCAAAGAAAATCATTTGTGCTTTCATATTGTAACACTTGGCCGCAGTTACGTGACACGTCGGGCAGTCATATGAACTTGTGTCCCAGCTTGGCTTGCTGCCTGCTTTGGCTTTAAGAGAAGCGCGCATTTGAGTATCAAACCAAATGCATGGAATGCAGATGCCAGACAGCAAACTTATTAGCGCCTAAACGGCAATTGGCCAATCAAACTATCCATAGAACTGGCAGCGAACACCTTGACCCATTGTCCACACTTGAGACTAAGCCTCGGGCAGTCGCCTTGCCGACACTTGGCTCCAGTTATGGCACAGAAACAGCTTTTGCAAAGCAAATATGCGTGTCTCGTTATTTCCACATGACTTGGCCTGCAAGCTCACGGCTCACGGCCCACGGCCCACGTCTCATGGCGCATTCTAGCTGCGCAACTGGGCAGCGCCAAGTCGGTTGTCAAGTAGCCAAGTGGCCAAGTGTGCATTGCGCAAGCGACGGCCAATTTAAGCAACCAAAAGTGGCGCACGGTTTCGCAACTCGCGCCACATGAGACACGCAGCGCAGCTGCCATGATGCCGATGCCAATGTGCTGATGGTCATAGCTAAACGACGCTGGCATGCATATGTCGCCAAGCATTTGGTCAGCTAGACAGCATCACATATGCAGGTACATGGTTTGTTGATTTTCGCTGCTCGCGATCATGTCGCTTAACATTGATTCTGCGCGAGTGCGCACGCCAACTGGACCATGGCTGTCAAACAGGTCCGACCATGCGTGGCTGCTATGCTTTTCAATGCCTGCCTGTCCGCATGTCCGCATGTCCACATGTCCACACGTCTGCATGCCTTCTTTGGTGCGCTGGTGTACTGAGTCGTGTACTTTGGCCACACAGGGGTTTCGGCTTTGGCCAAGATCAAGCCAATTAAAGCGCACTTGGCTTTAACTAAGCTTAACTGGCTAATTCAATTCAATGCAATTTCAGCCAAAATAAGTAAGCAGCAGCAGCAGCAGAAACAGCAGCAGCATCAGTCAGCAAGAATGGCAACGAAGCCAAAGTTCGAGTTCGAGAAGGACCCAGCGGTGACGATCGATCATGTGGACGACAGCGAAGTGGATCGCGTAGCGCAGAGCTTCAAGGGCCGCAGTCTGTTCATCACCGGCGGCACTGGCTTCCTTGGCAAGGTGCTCGTGGAGAAGCTGCTGCGGTAAGCCACACCTTGCTACATTAATTTGCGTTAGCCCACATAGAAGCGGCTTCCCGCTTAATGCTGAATTAATTACACATGCACATGACTGCAAGCTAAGGCAATTATTAACGATTAACTCACACACATACACACACACACACACACACACACACACACACACACACACTCAAACTCAACTACATACGTTGCGTATTCACAGTTCATGCGGCGAACTGAAGAAAATCTATTTGCTGATTCGACCCAAGAAGGGCAAGGATCCGCAGGAGCGCATTAAAGAGATTTTCAAGAATGTGGTAAGTGTGCGAGCGTGTGCGCACGAGGGTGCGTTGGCGTGCGTACGTGCGTGCGTGCGTGAGCGAAATTATTAAATATTATCACGTGCATTATTAACTGGCGCACACCAACCCTCCTACCACCCCCCCCAACCCCCATGCAGCTGTTCGACTCGGTGAAGGAGCAGCGCGGCGAAGAGACCATACTGAACCAGGTGGTGGCCATTGCCGGCGACGTGCTGCTGCCGGGCCTCGGCATCTCCGAGGCGGACTTGGCGACCTTACGCAACGAAGTCTCCATCATTTATCACTGTGCGGCCACAGTACGGTGCGTATTGCTTTCGTTGCTTGCTCTAGCTTTAAGTTAAATAAAAATAAATATGGAATCCCCGTACCCCCACCAACCCAACACAGTTTCGATGAGCCACTGCGCAATGCGGTCTTTATGAACACGCGCGGCACCAAGTACATGCTGGAGCTGGCCGCGACCATTAAGCACTTGGACTTCTTCGCCTATGTGTCGACGGCCTACTGCCACCTGCATGTGAAGACGCTGTACGAGCAGCCGTACGATCCGCCATCGGATCCGCACAAGGTGATGCAGGCCTGCGAGTGGCTCAGCGATGAGGAGGTGGCACTCATCGAAAAGAAGGTGCTGGGCGATATACCCAACACTTATGCGTACACGAAGTCGCTGGCCGAGGCACTGGTGGTGGAGAAGTTCGGCGAGCTGCCGGCGGTTATCTTGAGGCCATCGATTGTCATACCCATCTGGAAGGAGCCGCTGCCCGGCTGGACGGACAACATCAATGGGCCGACGGGTTTGCTCATTGGCGCCGGCAAAGGCGTCATACGCACCATGTACTGCAATTCATCGGGCTTCGGTGACTTCCTGCCGGTGGACATCGCAGTGAATGGCATCTTGGTGGCCAGCTGGCGCATCATCACCCTGGGCACAGACAATGCCAATCGTGTGGCGCACATGACCAGCTCGAACGACATCAGGGTGTCCTGGGCGGAGATCATCGAACTGGGCCGCTGGGTAATCGAGAATAAGGTGCCATTGAATGGCGTCGCCTGGTACCCGGGCGGTTCGATGAAGTCCAACTATTGGGTGCACTACATCTGCATGATACTCTTCCACTGGATGCCCGCCTTGTTTGTCGATGCGCTGCTGATACTCCTCCGCTATCCGCCTGTGTAAGTCATGAGTGCTGCGCTGCAGTGTGCCTCCGTTTCATGTGCCTCCTCTCCTCCGCCACTTAGGCTTTGTCGTGTGCAGAATCGCATCTCCAAAGGCTTCGAAGTGTTTGAGTACTATGCGAACAATGTGTGGAATTTCGACAATACGCAGGCCGTCAATATGCGCAAGATGATGAATAACAAGGAGCGCATAACATATGTCATCGAGAAGATCGACGTCGATCTGGTGGACTACTTCACGCATTGTGTGCTCTGCGCTCGACGGCTGATACTCAAAGAGTCCGACGAGTCCATACCCGCTGCCAAGCGGCATATGAAAGTGTAAGCATCCTGCTGCATCCTGGTCCACTCAACTCCGCTGTACTTTAATATGATTTTTCTGTTTGTTTGTTGTTTTGCCTTTTTTTAGCATGTGGGTCGTGGACAAGGTCTTCAAGGGCATGTGGCTCTTCGGCATTCTGTACCTGATATACAATTGCTTCTTCTCCAGTTTATTTGCAAGTACAACGCAGGCGCAACCGTTAGCCGAAATTTAGTTCAAATAGTTTCGTAATTTTCGTGACAAATGGAGGCCGGAACAGCGACTCGCCAATGCCAATTCGAGTGTGCCGAGAGACACGTCGCTGCCAGGCTCAAGAGAGTTTTCAAATCAGCTTTGCATTAAGCATTAGGAATAATCTAGTTTTAAGTGGTGTTGCTTTCTTATTAGCGTGCAATAAAGGTCTTCATTTAGTTTACATTTTAAATGCCAAGCCAACATGACGCAATGCGTGCCAAATGCATTGCTATGCTTGATTATCCGTTGCCACCGTTGCCCTGTGCGCTGCAGTCTTCTGAGTATGCCAGGTGAAGGCTAGCGGTGCACCCACACCTCTATGCACATACATTGCCACATGCTGCCAAGCGTATATGATTGGCAGCAACTGGCCGATGTTTGTTTTTGCTGTGCGATATTCACTGCTGGGCCGGTTCTATACTGATTTTCCACAGCAAGCATCTAACACAGCTGAGATTATGCAACAGCGCAAGTCAACAGCTTTGTGATCATCATTTCTCATGCGCCGGACATCTGGTGTGGAAGGGAAATAAAAATAGTTTTAATTTCATTTTCATTAATCCTTGGTTGGCCAACTGCACACAACATAGGCCAGCCCTATAGGCTTCGCAGTAGATTCCACTGCTGCACAAAGTAGAACTCATTTCCGCACATCAATTTGGCTTTCGTAAGAGTCACGGGACGGGCGGAGGAGAGGGACACCATGTTAAGTCATACTTAAAGTATTTGAAAATAAACAGTACCATGCTGGAGTCTTACTTGACATAAAACAAGCATTTGACCATGTTCTGCAAGAAGGGCTGCTCCTTAAAACTAAAAAAAATGGCTTCCAGCTCTTAAATTTTAGTGATAAACAGCTTTTTAAGCCGAGTAGTAGATTTTTTTTTATCTTTTTTTTATTTTGTTTTTTCATATTTCTTACTTTTTGAACATAAAAATTTTTAAAAATTTTTTTTTAAATTTTTTTCTAAATAACAACAGAGACTGTTAATCATATAGAGGCCGCATCTCATACAAGTCTCATATAAGTTGTCTCTGATAATAACCTGTAGTAATTCTGTTAACGTAACAGTCCTCTTTTATTAACATCTTGCTGTGAAGCAACTGACAAATCGGGAACTTTCCACTTCTCCATCGTTTTTGTGCATACAATTGCTATTGTAATTTTTCACTATCAGTAAAGCATGAATGTTTAATTGGTGTATGTTTATTAGCGGCTTATAAAAAACCAAACAAACAAAACGAAAAAAACGCTTAAAACTTGACTTCAGATTGGTGAAGGGGTATTACATTGTAGCATGAAAAATGCCATTAAGTAATAAACAACATTTTTAATTATCGCCAAGTTCGAGAAGATGAAATGAAAAATATTATAATGCGTGACTGAATTTCAACTAATGGACGATCTCTAGCGTCTTATGTCGTATTCTCCTATATTCGTTATTATTCGTTCTCCGATATATATATACACATTGTATATGCTTTACAATATAATAACGCAACTATCTCGGTTAATTAAAGACGTCTTCTCGTTTTTTGTGTTTTTTTTTTTAATGTTTCTTAATTCAGTGCAATAAAATTTTCTTAACTAATACAGTACATTTGTACATATACGTATGCATCTTAACCTATTATAATCAATAAACTTCTCTTAATCTAGTACAATCAATAGAAATGATTTATAAATTTTTTTTTTCTTCTTTTCTTTGTCTTTTTTCTCTTAAAAAACTTTTTCCTTCACCGAGTAGTTCAAATTGAATTGCATACATATAAACTATATTCAATATTCATCCCTCCCTCCCCAGTGATCATTTTTATTCTCTGTGTATCATCTGTCCTTCCCAAAAATCGTCTTGGCCTTCAATAAGCTGACGGCAGCCCCTGTGTCCACTAATACCTTATAAAATATAACGATCTTAGGCCTTCATTTAAATCTTTAGAAATAGAGAAAGTCGCCTTACTTTCCATAAACCCAAATAAACTTTTTTATAACCTTCTTACCCGTTTTCTGGAGACTCTCCAGTCTAGCCTCCTCAAGCTAGGCATATGTCGCTGCCTCGGCCAACGTTTTCGGTCTACAATTATTTACATACGAGGAAATGGGCGGTATCAGCCCATTTACAATTATGTTCAATTTGAGCTTATTTTCTATAAAATTTTGGATGCCTTCTATGTGCCTAGGCTCACTCAACTCTTCAGCATCACACCCTAATCTCCCTGACATCGTTACCATGAACTGTTCGTACTGCCTTACTGTTCTGTCTTCCTGCTTTGTATTAACGAGCTCCCTATATAATCCTAGCGTATTATAAGGTCCCATAAAAAGCTTTTCTAGTTCAAACAAGTCCAATCATTTACCGTTTTGTTCTCTAGGATCTCTCTTGCATTCGTTCCTATTTGCATCTTTATGTAGACGAACAGAAAGTCAACTTTTTCGGCACTTGCTAGTCTAATAACACATACAACTCGAACGAGTCAGTCTTAAACTTTGGGACTAGCGTTATTAAAAACTCTAACTGGTTCAGCTCGCGCTGGCCGCTAGACTGGCCAGCAGATTCTGACGTATTCTGTTCTGTCATATCTCTTCTTAGTTAATCTTAGTTTCAATGTAGCAAAATTTATTAAATATTTCGTAAATTTCTGTATAATTTTATTTATTCAAATTTGTTTTCTTTGAAACTTTACCCGTTACATTTACACTTATGTTATTATTTTATTAAGCACTTCTTTTCTTTTTCTCAATATATATATATATATATATTATTCCAGGCAATACTCGAAACTTGGTTTGCCATTGCATGCTTATTGGCTGTCGTCAGTCACCTGGTTATAGTTTCTAACGCTGTCTACCGGAAATATTTGTTATGCGTGTTCTGCCACCTTTTTTATCCAATTTAAAAACTGCTTGTCCACTAATGGTAGCCGCTTGCACAATATAGTTCAGCAATGTTCCCAGTTAAAGACGTCTTTTCGTATTTAGCTGCAAAACCTAACTGACCAAAATCTAGCTTCTGTGCGCATCATTGCAGGCAAACCAACGAAAGTCGGCGCTCACTCTATCAGCAATATATATCCGCAGACTTTTTGTGGAGCCACAAGACTTGGCATGCACAAAGTTCGCAATTAAGCATGCAAGATGTTATCTGCTTTCATAATACAATTTTTAGCAAATGGCAAAAGGCTAACAATGTAAACAAATATACTTCCCAATACTTCCCAAGTGAAAATTACAATCCATGTATGAAAAGCAATTCAAATTTTATAACGTCAAAGCGGGCCAAAACCGCACGTATAAAAAAGTAACGAATAACGTTAAATGCTGTACATCTCTAGGTTGAAATCGCCACCCGGTATCTTAAGAAATTGCAACAACGATATACAACAACCATTTGACTTTCTATTATTCCTCATCAATAACACTGAAGCAGTAGTGAACAAAGTGAAAATCATGTTTAGTGGGTTTTTCTATGTGGCAGCCCTAATACTTTCAAAAGCGCCTTACCTCCATCATTCTCCTAACCCATACCTCCAGTGTGGCAGTCATATGCGGTTTTTAATGCAGCCCTGTCAGCACCTTATTCGTCTAATGTGAACGTCAGTAGTCGGAAGAGGAAGAATTTGGGAGTCAGAGTTTGTTTTATTTTAGTAAATTAAAAATAGATTACATTTAATTTACTGTAGTTTATTAGTCTCCAAATTATCAACAAACAGCGCCAATGATGAAACATTCAAATTAAATCAACAATACATACACGAACTCTTGGATTTTGACTAAAACAACCGATGATAAATTAAATAACAAACGCACATCGCGCATACAATAGTTAAATGCTTTGTTTGGTTGATGCAGCTCGGATTTTAAGAGTATATAGTAGTCTTCCAATCGCAACGCTTGTTAAAAAACTGCAAACTTATATTGCATCACTGCTTGCGCTTCAATCCGCGCCTACGCGAAGATCAGCTGACAACAACGACAACAAATACATCAGTTTGTCACTATGGCTGCAGCTACAACACCATCCACAGGCACCGGCGTTAGCGGCAGCACCCTGGAGGGCACACTTAGCAAATGGACCAATGTCATGAAGGGCTGGCAGTACCGTTTCTTTGTTCTGGACGAAAATGCTGGATTACTCTCCTATTACACGGTAAGCTGGCGTGCTTGTACGCGTGTGTGAATGTCACGTGACCTTGACCATAAGCATTGGATTTTCAGATTTTATTCAGGTGCAGCTGCAACTGTCAGTCTAGTATGTGAATTCATATAAATACCTGTAAACGTGCATGTGCATATGTTAGTATATTGAACATAATTTTTCCGTTGGCCATAAGCATACATTCCTTTATCAGTTCAAAATTCCAATGCATACATACTTATGTGTGCATACAATGCAAGTACATGAATGCTAAGTCTTATCGGCAAGCAACTTCTTTTGCTTTTATGGAAGAAAAGAAACACTCGACTCAGACAGCCCCCCATGCCATTTCTTTCAATTGTACGCATTGAACTCTCAATTAAAATAATTAAAAGTTCAGCGCACAATTGCAAGCCAACGTTTTAAAATGGAAAAAACTACAAAGAGAACATGAACGTTTTTATTTGTTCCCTGTTCAGTTCCTTTCGTGTATTTTTAATTTCGAGTTTTGTACTTTATACCTGCAACAAAAACAATGCCAGTGTATGTAAAATGAAAATGTTGATTTTATAGAAGTAAATAGAATTTATTTAAATTGTCTACGCCAAATACATAATCAGTCTCAGTGGCACCGATTCATTGTTTGTTAATCAAAAAAAAAAAAAAAAAATCGCAATTACAATGCGGCCGCCTTTTTAAGAACAGTTTGACTCTTATGCGCTTTACCCTTATTATATGATTTCTGATAGAAATCGTAGAATCCGTAGAACATGACCGCGATCACTACAGAATAATATGTCAATACGAGCGACCCAACGCGACATTTGGTCCTAATTGTCACGGCCTGCAGGAGTATAAACGAGAACTGTACCATCTGCAACACAGTAATAGATTTCTTTATGGGCAGCAAGCGTTTTAGTATCCTGTTATCCGCGACAGCTGCTATCAGATAGTACGTATACATAATTATGTGTATTATCGAGTTGAGGAACGGCGGATAGAAGGCTGAGTAACCTGTTGACAATACGAAATCATTTAAATACTTTTACTGTTATCGACATTCTATTTGCAAAGAGTACTAACCGTTCGAGTTGTGGTTTATTACTAAGTAGACGAGCGTCACCGTCGAGCAATGATGGAACACATGCAGTGCGGAGATTTGGTTTTGCTTCTTACGCAGCACGAACACCACAGTTTCGCTCAGTTCCGAGACCTTAAGCCAGAATAGGAAATACGACAGTTTGAAGTATCTATCGATGCGCTCCGGCGTTGCCGGCAGTAAATTACACTTCCAGAAATGGAATATTCTGTTATCCGTCACATCGAGTATCTGATGCCAAAAAGAAAAGAAAAATACAAATGTATAGAAGAAGTGGCAACCAAGTACAGTTTCCATAATATTAAGAACTTACCTCATATACTATATAAATGCAGCTGACTACCTGCACAATATTATGGATAATGATGAAAGTTTTTAGATCGTAGGGCTTGCGGTGCTTCATGTATCTAGAAAGTTGGAACCATATTGTTGTACATTGGTGGGTGTCTGGCTGAACTAAACAAAAATCCGCGTTGTATTCAAAAATTAACTCACTTCGGTCCGTAACTCAGCACATAGTACAGGTAGGCGATTAGGATGGCAAACATAGTCCACGGGGTGCCATAAACGAATGGCTTTACATGATTGTAAACTGCAATTATGACGATTATGTATTACGTTGTATGTTTTAGGAAGGACTTAGACAAGTGTTTTTTTTTTTAAATTTTTTTTTTTTTTTGAATGTTGTGCGGCGAACCTGCAAGCTCCATGATTGCTGTTATTGTTGTTGTTCTACACGACCGCACACGTTATACCAATAGGCAGGACTCGACGTCCTTGTTATTCGTAGTCCTTTTAGTATAGTTTCAAGCACATAACATGAGTACGAAAACACTGGAGAATTATCCAACGAATTTTTGAAGTAGCGCAACCGACGTTCAACGTACGTATGAGCGCGAAACCAATTGGCGAATAAATAAATATCAAGAAGGTTTTGGAATTTGTGTTTTCTAAGTCTTGCATAATTAACGGTACAAATATTGTCTTGCCTATGTGAATGCATATACGCGGAATTCGATTTCGATTGAAATGAGCACTTCATTAATGCAAATTATATCAGAATGTGCGTACACATATAGGGTGGACTATATTCAAAACAACACAAGAAAACGGGGAAAACAAATAACATACGCCTGACTGACGCCTATTAATACAAAATTTTCTATGTGCCCATAATGAATTGTCATGTAATAAGTGTGGTTTTATTAATTTTCGATTTTAGTCCAAGGAGAAGATGATGAAAGGCGTGCGTCGCGGCTGCGTGCGTCTGAAGGAGGCTGTCATAGGCATTGACGATCAGGAGGACAACACTTTTACGATTACGGTCGATCACAAAACCTTCCATTTCCAGGTGAGCCGCCATACATGCTATGCTGTACTTATTTATGCGCCATACACTTTGGTGCTGCTGCTGTGCGAAATTGTAACTTATGCACTCAGATTTAAAGCTCGATATGTTGTCTTGCTTCTATGTTTACAGGCTCAGCACAGTGAAGAACGAGAGAAGTGGGTCGGCCGCCTGGAAGACACAATTAGACGGCACGCGAATCGTTCGAAGATCTGGGATGGCCAAAATGCTTTCTACCTCGGCAGTTATAACAAGGAATCGCACGGCAAACGTGCAAACGACTTAGAACTGTTGGCGCGACGAGTCTCTGAGGCGGACGCTTATTTGCAGCTAATGATAGAACAGACAAGTGTAAGTTCGTTACGCTTTGTTTTCTATACAAATAAATTCAATACATATTTGTTGTGATTAATTGGGTTTCTGTTTTGTTTGATTTATAGGCTCTAGAGCTGCGGTGCGCCAGCATAACTGATGCCGAAGAGCAAGCCAAGTGTAAAGTTGTGCAGGATAATGCAAATGTAAGTTCCTTATGCAAGTGCTCTTGGAAAATATTAAAAATATTTGTATTTGTAAATCGAATGCTACACAAAGTACATTAGTACATCAAGAACAAGTAAATATACTAGGTAGCCAAATGAAAAAAAGCATTAAATTACAGGCATCGGATTAGCAAATAGGGGCTTTAACGTGCAGGCAATCCGTTAAGATTAGCAATGAATTTCTAAGTGTATAAAGTAGACAAGTTCTTTGTTTGTCGTTTCTATATTTATTACCTTGTTTCTTTTTTTTTTATATGTATGTATATAGATTAGAAAATTAGCAAGCCATAAACTATGAAACCATTTTATTGCTTAGATTAATCTTTTGCATTCATCGACAACAGGAAACATTTTATACAAACCCTGCTGTTGATACTCGGTCAAACCTATTTCCAAATTAAGTTCATCTCGAAAATCATTTGTCAATATTTGCATATCGCGATAGGAAAGACAGAAATAATTGCTGTCCAAGGGCATGAATTTGCTTGCACTCTGCGCATGGCATAAGTGTCGCACTGCGACAATCGTGCTTTTTGTGTTCATGGGGTCACGGCCGTAGAGGGATAAGGTGGCATTTATGTGCTTGCCGTCGTTCGGACTGACCAGCCAAATGATATACAGCCAATTCTCGGGTGGATCATATCGGGTAATGCGCCTCGCTAGCATTTTATCTATTAAAACCGCACTCGGCACTGTTTTGCATAGCATCACCGTAATGGGCAGATGACTCTCCAGGTGTGCATACTGTTCGGTGAGAAAACTATTGTAAATAAATTTTCGACTTGGCTTGAAAATCTTCTGTTCGATCGTGCCGCTATAAGCCAACACGCCGATCACATGGTTTTCGCCCAAAGGCCGTTGTCTCAAATGAAAGCTAAGCACGACACGTTCCCCTTCGGCCAGTTCGTGGAAATCGTTGAGACCATGTATGTCCGAGTGATCGCTAAGGAAGTGTATGAGCAAAAGCTGGCTATCCAAGCGACGATCGCAATTCTCAAATAGACAAGCTGTCGATTTGCAAGTCACCACCAAAGTCTTGTCCATTGCTTTATCGTCACATCTGAAGCTACCGCGGTCACATTCGAAATCGGTGTTCAAAGCATTGATGTCATTGTAGCTAGCCTTAGCAATATCCGAGTTGTTCCTGGCGACAACTTCTTTGAGTTTCACTTTAAGGCAATCCATAGATTTCCGTATATAAGCGACATCCGAGTGTAAGTCTTTATTGATGCCCAAAAACTGTTCAGTTCTTTCAAGTTTTAACTGTTCCTGTTTGGAATTTTTATAGTCTATAAACTCCTGGCAGGTTTCATCGATGGATACCGAATCCGATTCTTGGCCATTTTCAGGTTCTAAGCTCTCCGGTATAGGTTCAAGTTGATTCTTATGCAATGCCATGGTCAATAAAATTTTCGGAATTAATTGGTAAAATATTGAAATTTTTTTTTTTTTTTTTATATTTTAGAAAAAATATTTTAGAGAAAATGTTAATTTGCTTCTTTTTTTTGTTTGTTTTTTGTTTTGTAAGTATATGACACTAGGCAAGAATACTGTATTTGAAAATTATAGAGACATAAATATTATACCGATATTTCTCAACGGCCAACTGTAATTAAAATTTAAATTTCACATTTCGTATGTGTGTACGTTCGCTTCGAAGTCTCTAATTGCATGTGGGAAGCATGTGAACAACACGTATCGTAGGCACATGTGCGTCTATTAGTTAGCAGAAGCCTTTATCGCGTGAAGGTGCTACTACGTTGGGCGAAGTTCAAGGTCAACGGAATAGCCATAGGAGTTGTGGACTTTAATAATTTATTCAATGTTCAGTAATTCTGGTATCGCTTGCAATTTATGCAATGTTAAGCAATTCCGTTATTGCTTTCAAATCACAAATCGAATAAACATCTAAGAAAACAAAAACAAAAAAAGAAACAATCAAATCAAAACAAATCAAAAGAAAATCATAAAACAATTTAGCCAATTAACAATTATATATAAATGCATTCAGTGGGAGTGCGAGTGGGCGTGAAAGTAGCATTCATTGTGGTCAGTATTTAAGTAATCAAAATTGGAAACGTAATTCAAAATTAGTATGCACTTATGTCATTATATTCTATACTCTTACAGGCAATGTTAGATCATATCAAACACTCGATTGTCAGTCTGCAAATTGCCAAGAATATGGCGCATCCGATTAACGGCATATATAAAGGACCCTCGTCGACAAATTTATCCACGGCAACGACGGCGACACCGACGGCAACACCAGCGAAGTCAGCTGGCGGCATCAGCTTAAATCCGGATAACATTTGCGACGACGAAGACGACTCCACAACGGACAACGGTAGGTTCGCACAAGCAACAACTCAGCACCCAGCCACATTCCACATCCCACATGTGTCGTCCCCCCCCCCCATAAACGGTGTTGCAAAAGGCAATTTCGTTATGGCAGCACAATACCACGTCGCACACGGAAATATTGCCAATGCAATTTAAATTGAAGCTCTGAGTTTAGTTTAGTTTAGTTTATTTAGCTTCGCTTGCACTAGACAGTCGTATTTCCGGCTTCACTGCTGCATACTATACGTAGCACATGCCCGATTCTGCTATATAGTCGTACATATACGTATTCATATATATACTATATATATATATATATATTTATGCATTGTATATGTATAGACATAAGCGCAGTTGTTTTGTGTTTTGTTGAATTGTGTGTTACTTGACCTTCGCAAGTGCAGTTTTAAATTAAAAACAAAAACTGCAACAATAACCAACGACAACAAGAAATACTTTCCTGCTGTTTTTGGTTTTTTTTTTTTTTTTCTTTTTTTTTTCTTATTTATTTTTGCAAAACTTTATTTAGGCAAACTGCCACATAGCATTGTTGTTGTTAGTTTTTCAACAAACATACAACAACAACAACAGCAGCAACAAGAACAAGAACAACAACAACAAGAACAGCAACAAATAAATTTCGTTGATCTAAATTCCCAACTGCTGCTGTTGCATGCAGGCGGCTTTGAGGACATTGGTGATACGATTTCAGATGGCATTGGGTATGGCACCGATCTGAGTCGTGCAATTGCTTCTGTTTTACCTGCCGGTAGGTTAAAACATTTCAGTTTTTATTTGTTTTATTACGTATTTTTGTTTCGGTTCCGTTTTTTGTTTTTTTGTTTTATTTTTTTTTTCGCTTTTCGTTTTTGTTTTCGCTGTTTTTTTGGTTTTTATAATTTGTTTGCTGTTTTTTTTTACTTTTACTTGCATATTACTTTTGTTTAATGTGCAAAGCCACCAAAGGCCAAAAAGGCAAAACGTGAATCGTTTACTTTATTTTGGGGCACACTCACACACACACACACATACACACAGTTGGACAGTTGTAGAGAAGTGCACGCTGCATCTGTGTACTAACATGGCACGACGTTGCTTTGCTTTTAGCAGCTTGCACTTACACACTTGACATGATTTGTGCGCGAAGACGTTGCATATGCGATTTCTGTCTGACCAATTGCTTTCATTTGTTCGATTTCTTTCAGCAACTACAGCACCATTGGCGATGCTCGTACCTGAGACCTCGTACTCGAGCAGTGAAGGTGAAGAGGATTTCTATGACGCCTACGATGATCCGTTCACGAGCCTCGGCAATTCACCGGTCTCTTGGTAAGCTGCAAACGAAACGAACCGGTATTCATAATCACAACAAGAAGAGGCGGCACACAGGCAAAAACAAAAAAAGGCACAAGCCGTCACATTCTATATTCAAATGTTGTTTAGCTAGGACCCAATTGAATGACAAAGCATCCTTTGTGCACTGTTCCTTTTTTTTTTTTTTTTTTTTTTGTTTTCTGCCTGACATTTATATAGGTATATGGATCAAATCTTCAAGTTCAGTGCACACACACACACACACACACACAAATACACACACACACCACATAATGACTGGCAACGGCGGCGTCTGTGCGTGTCCTTAGTGACAGCGAATGGTCCTTTGTCATTATTATTCACAGCTGATTATTTATGGTGATTTATACGCGATTTTGGCACTTTCGCATATGTAGGCACACTCGCTTATGAGCTGCTCTTGGGATGATCCCAAACTCATGCAATGCCACGAATGGCGCCGCTGCCTGCCAGCTTCTTTCATCCTGCCCTTGTCCACTGTCCCAGCCTTTGGGTTCCACTGTTGACTTGCCGGTGTTGGCAGAGAGCGTGCTCTCGCACATGCGCGCTGCCAGGACATGTGTTCAAAGTTTACCCAGCGCAATTATATTCTTCATAAATAATATACAACGTTTTGCAAACTTTATTTTTGTCCTTTAATTATTTTTTTTTTTTTTTTTTTTGCGTGTGCTCTGTTCAGTTATAAATAACGAATGTTGTTTTTGTTTGAAAACATGAAAATATGAGAATCTCCTTCGGCTGTAGATTTTTCAGCAAACAATTTGTACGCTCTTCTCCATCGCCATCTCCAGCGGGCGGCTGCAGTGGTTAAGCGTCACTGAGCGCATTTACAATAAGTCCTACAATTCATCCTTGTCGCACTCTGCCGTCAGTTTCAGTTTCAGTTTTGCGTTGCCGTGTGCCTAGTTTGCACTAAATGCTGTCCAAAAGAAAAAGCATTTTGCAAAATCAAATACAAAAGCAAACAAACAAATCAAATAATCAAAAAAAAAAATCAAACTAAAAACCATAAGCTCCCCAGAATTGCTTTTCATTGCTTTTTGTGAAAAAGGAGAGTTTTAGTGGGGAAAAGTTTTAAATAAAATGCATATTGTTGCACTTGTATGCAGTTCGAGTCCATAAGGCTCTTGCTGCTTAAGTCGTCATCTATTTGTTTTGCACACATATGTTCTCGACTGCACACACGCCACGAATGCATATACATATATATGTATTGAATGCCGCCGTGCCATATGACGTATTGTAGGAACTCGAAGTGACGTCGACTAAAGCAAGGAACACTGAAAACAAGCTGCAGAACGCCTTAAAATATGCCACACATTGTGAAACAATGCGCCAACACTCAATACGAATATTTATAAAATGTGTAAGGGTTGTGATTCTGTCTTCCCAAGCGTTACGGCAAAGGTAACTTACACACTGCAGCAGTGCAGTGCAGTGCGAGGCAGCCCTAAATAAGAAAAAGAAGACGAAGACGACAAAGAAGAAGAATAAAAATAAAAATAAATATAAACAGCGAAATTCTGCACGCGACAACATGTTCAAGAAATGGGTACGACGCGTCAGTCTAAGGTGAGCGCCGCAGCATATGCACTTGACAGTTGCCAACGCGATGACGACGCACTGGGCTGGGCCGCGCCGGGCAGGGCCGGTTCGGGTCTCTGCGTGTCATTTGTTGAATAGTCTATGATTCCTTTTTAAATATTTAATGTGCTTTGCTGTTGTGTGTGCGACCAGCAACAGAAGGCTGCTTTCGTGTAAGCGGAAGCCCCGGGCCAAGCAGCCAACCACGCATTATTTTGCACAGTTTTACGACTCAGACGCACAGGAGCTGAGCTAAGTTGAGCTGTGCGTGTTATGCATAAGAAAAAGGCATAGCTTACAGAATGTGCCACATTAGAAATTCCATTTTTTCATTATTATTATTATTATAATTTTAAATTTTTCGTTTAATTGATTGTGTGATTCTATGTTTGCGTGTGGGTGTGTGGGTGTGTGGGTGGGTGTGTGTGTGTGTGTGTGCTGTCCATCAGCTGTGACATGATGTACACATCATATGTACACAGTCTGTCAATTAAAGTTGTCCGTACATTGATATTTGAATTTTAATTTGCAGCGCAACGCGTGGTTTTGCTGACACATCACCTACGCAGGAAAAGAATTCGGATGCGCTGACGAGCGTGATCCAGGCCAGCAGTAATTCGCAAAGAGGTCCGTCACCTCAGCCGATTGTACCACCAGCAGTGCCCGAAACGGATGAGTATCAAACGGATGCGAAACCGAGTGCTAATGTCACGACGATGACAGCAGCTGCGGCCAACACAACACACAACGCACGAGCCGCGGGTACTGCGGGCAGAGCGGGCAGCTACAACAATGGCATCGACTACGATGCACTCTACGAGGAGGAGGAGGACACCGACATCAGCATGGAGGCACATGGCTCGATGATTTCGCATTTGCTGTCACAGGTCAAGATCGGCATGGATCTGACGAAGGTTGTGCTGCCGACATTTATTTTGGAACGTCGTTCGCTACTGGAAATGTACGCTGATTACTTTGCACATCCGGATTTATTTTTGAAGTGAGCATTATTGAACACAGTAATCGCAGCTAAAAGCAGTGCAAGGCAGGAAGAAACTAAAATGAAATAATTTAAAAGAATTTCAGAACTGGATAGTCCACGAGATCGTATTGTGCAGGTGTGTCGTTGGTATTTGAGTGCTTATCATGCCGGGCGTAAAAGTTCTGTGGCCAAGAAACCCTACAATCCAATAATTGGCGAAGTTTTTCAATGTCATTGGGACATCCCTGGTACGTAACTGTCTAAGCCAACGATTTAACGTACTCCAGGCATTCAATTCATAATCGCATACTTCACATATTAGGCGATAGCCCGGATGCAACGGAGGTGAAGGACGGTCCAGTACCCTGGTGCCGCCGTGATCAATTGACTTTCTTGGCTGAACAAGTTTCCCATCATCCGCCGAGTAAGCATTGCTGACATTTGCAGTCGATGTGCAATATTTATAATGTTTACTCATTTCATTTAAAGTTTCCGCATTCTATGCTGAGCATTATAACAAGAAAATTACCTTTGCGGCGCACGTCTGGACCAAATCAAAGTTTCTCGGCTTATCCATTGGGGTGCACAATATTGGCGAGGGCATTGTCACGCTTGTGGATCGCAACGAGGAGTACATCGTAACATTTCCGAATGGCTATGGCAGGTCAGTTGACATTCTTCATATCATTTACAGAATGCAACTCTGTTTTGGCAACATCATTAAATCTTCAATATCCGTTTAGATCTATTTTGACCGTGCCTTGGATAGAGCTTGGCGGTTCAGTGGCTATACGCTGCCCGCAAACCGGTTACTATGCGAACGTTGAATTTCTAACGAAACCTTTCTATGGCGGCAAGCGAAATAAAGTCACGGCTGAGGTTAGCATTTGATACATTCGCCTTTATTAATAATGCACTGATGGGTTTTGATTTTGTCTTTTTGTAGATATATTCACCTAATGACAAGAAACCGTTTGTTTCGATTGCCGGCGAATGGAGCGGCCTGATGGAGGCCAAGTGGCATGACAAAAATGTGAGTTGTAGTTTGCAAGCGTTTACAAATGTATGCTCCATTTGTATCAGCTGTAAACTGTTCATTGTTATGTAGCCAAATGTTAATTAACCTTGTATCTGTATCTTTCGAATATTTATTTATGTAACTCTTCTTTAATACCTTTTTGACATTTAACAACTAACACAGAGTTCGCCTTACCAAACACAACTGCCTACGCTACATTTAACCAAACCCTTGAACACACAGCCTTAGTATACAATAAAAAAATAACCTCTCAGCTTTTACCCTCAACTATCAACTTAAATCGATAATTGTTCTTATCTCTTAAATATTTTGGGCGAGTTTCTGTGTTTACCTCGTTTATCTAGAAAATTAAATGTTCCTTTTCGTATTATTTATTTAGCGTTACTGTACTTAATTTGAGTAATTTTGGCGTGCCTACTATTTATCCAAATGCAACTAATTTCTGTTTTATTTTACAAATCGATATTTGAATCGTTTTCAAAAACTTAAATTATACTGATTTGTAATTTTCTAGAAAACAGAAGTATTCGTCGACGTAAATCGTATACCCATATTTAAGAAACAAGTTCGACCAATCGTTGAACAAGAGGATTACGAATCGAGACGCATATGGAAAGAAGTGACAGCGGGACTCAAGTAAAACACATTGCAAATTATTTCATTTAATTTACAAACAGAGTTTTATGCGTATCAACTAAAATGCTCTAAAAATCCAAATATAGGTTCAATGACATCGAACGCGCGACTAATGCCAAATGCGAAGTGGAACAAGCGCAGCGAGATCAAGCGAAAGTACGTAAGGAGTACGATTTAGCTTGGGAGCACAAGGTGCGTCATATTCATTCTATACTACAGTGCTCAATCGGAAGCCTAATTTAATATTTATTTACATATTTGCTAATTATAAACAGTACTTCAAACCGGTTGGCGATAATTGGATCTACTCAAAGCCCCTGAGCCAGCGTCTATATATGCAAGAGAAGGAAAACAAAAGATAATCCACATAATGCTAAACATGCAGCATTGATATGGAAGCGCCAAAACCCTCATATCATAAAAGACAAACATCAAAGCGTGTTAACGCCACAAAAGCGCAAAAATATTATATATAAATGACAAAACGAAAAATATGCAGGAAAGTAGTAGAAAAAATGCATAAATGAACAAAGTTCTATATTTATTTTCATTTATGTGCTAATTTGAGAGTAGACAATTAAAAAAAGTAAACGTAAATCTATAAACAGAAATATTTTAATTCAGAACAACAATGAAAAAATGAAACGAACATAACGCAATAATGATTTATACAATAATTCAAAATGATAGTGAAACACGTATTTACAAACACACCACAGTTGAGTAGATAGTTTCAAAGGCAATCGAAGCAAAATGCAAACACCTAACTGCATACACCTTTTACTTTATTATAGTGACGCTAAGGATGATAAAAATAAATATATGAATAGAGAAAATTGCATAGAAATTATATTTTTTAAAAAGATTTTGCTAAAATAATGACAGCATAAACTGTTTATTAATACAAAATTTAAAAATAAATAAATATATTAATAAATCTAAAAGAATAAAGATAATTGCACAAGATTTTGCGAAAGTATTCGTACTTTATTTGAAAATCAAACCATAAAAAGTTGATTTAGTATTATTTTTCCAATTCCAATGTCACAATGACAACATTTTATAGCTTTTGTTGAAAGAGCTTTTGCAAGCAGCCCATAGCTAAGCTAATTAAATAATTTTTCATAACTGTATTGTGCTGGTGGGTGCTACTATTGTTATCCTATATATGTATATATGCATAATTTTTTAAATAAAACACAAAGCAAAGCATCTTTAAACTGTTTGAAACTTATTTGTTGACAAGAGCATGAACGCAATGAACTATCACATACCTAAATAGCCAAACCGACACTCACGAAGTTAACAAATCTATAACGATGCTAGTATAAATTTAATGAAAAAAAACTAATTAACTAAAAATGCAATTGGTTTACAAATGTATTATTAAAAATGTAGCAAAAAATACAAACGCAAATATGAAATATGAAAAGTGAATATTAAATATTTTTTTAACACACAAAAGTTTAGTTGTTGTGATGCAGAATTTATTTTCGATCTTCAACGAATAACTAAGCAATAGCAACGCCACGACGAACCAGTTCGTATTAATAAATTTACCATAAATTTAAAAAAACAAATATGCATTAAGCCAAATTGTAAATAATGAAACAGATATTTAAATATTATTGCAAATAAAAAGTTGTTCTAAACTAAACGTTTTCTGTTTTTTCCACCTTTTAATGTAGAGGGAGATGAAGAAGCAACTGACCACACGCACTACGACCATAATTGATCTATTCGGCACATTATTAGTTTGAATAATATTAAAAGTTCCTAGCTCCAATCATGCAGCAAGTAGAAAATGCTGCCAATCTCTTCATCCATTTCTTTTTCTAATGTAAAAATAAGAATCATGCCTTTGTAAAGTCGAATTCCCGGAACAAAGCTAATCTTGCAGTTAAGTCGAGAATCAACAAATTTGGAAGTTACGGCATATTATAAAAGTAATGCAAGTCCTAAGTCTTCAGTAAGGCATGTGGCATATTAGTAGTGTTAGGATTTGGGCCCATATATCTGAAGTTCAACCGATAAATATAAAATATTTGATGGCAGAATGAATGTTCCTGATAATATAACGTACGAATTTGTTAGAATGTGTAACCCCCAACATAAGATCCAAAACGGATGTCAAGCAGTGCGTAGACCTACCTCAATGACAATTATCCCTATTCAATACTTTCTCACCACAGTCAGCGGACATAGATGTGAATCAAAATCAGAAGACGTTTTTGACGTATGATCAAATAGAAAAGGTAAAATACGTTCCGTAAATTTATTCGTTTGCAAAACTTTGTAAATTATCAAGCATTTTGAGTACCATACCAAAAAAAAAAAAAAAAAAAAATGGACCGTGATATCAAATTAACCTGAAACATACTAATATATGCGGGGAAGAAATGTCAATTGCTAAGGAATTAGACACTGACCGAAAACAAACGACTACCGTAGGCAGTGTGAGTGTAAGCAACACATTTAAATGAGGAAAAGGGACAAAAAGAGAACATGCAAAGCGAAGTCAGACAAGACGCCCAGTTTTCGCTTCGTCTTTTACCCTGCCCGGCGGCACCTAGCTTGAAAACTTAACAGTGGTCGTAAGATTGCTCTGGTACACTATCTATGTATAAGTTGTCTCTGATACAAAGTAGTAACTTCCTTTCATTAAACACGATTTTGATCTGAAAATAGAACTTTTTTGTTGTAGAGGCCCAATGTAACTGTCATGAGAATCGGAAAAAAAAAACAAAATAGAAGCCTAGATGTGCTATAAATAATTTGAATATTTTGGCACCTCTTTATTTTTCTACATTACCAAAAGCACTTGTAGACCGGTACTAGTGGTCGCCCTGCGCGCAAATACATAATAACATAGTTTATGTTAAGCAAACAGCGAAAAGTATTTTGCACAACAAAAACAACATTGAATGCCACATAACATTTATAAAATCAAAGTTGTCATCAGCAAATAGACAATAACTGTTGTGTCGCTATTAAGTCTGCTGCTGCGAATGTAAACCACAGAGGGGGAATCGGGGAAGCTGTTGTGTAGCTGTTGGTCGCTGTTGATCGCTGTTAATTAACAGAGCTTTGTTACCGAGAGCTTAGACATAACTATTAGAACAATGACCAACTTGGCGTCTGCTCTAGGTTGATTCCGCATAAAAAGTCTTTTTTTCTTTTAAATACATACCATTTCTGCATGTTTAAGCAATAGTTAGAAGGTTTTATTAAAAACTTTAAAATATCGCAAACAAACAAAAAACTTCAAATAGCAAAATAAAAACTGACTAGTAACTGTCAAAAATACAACTGGCATTCAGTGTTACCAACCTAAAGAGAAAATTTTCCTCTTGCTACAGCTTAACCTACTTGGCATTACATCGAACAGGGATTGTAACGATGCAAATGCGAAGAAGGATATGCTATCGCAAGAGGAAAATCTATCGGTATTGCAGGTACAAAATATGTACAATACATATTTAAATCAATTTTGTAAAAATCGTGGCTTTTGTTTTTCTTTTTTGTCATGTAGGTGAATTGTAATGATGTTTCTCATGCGCAATGTCCTGTATTTTTGTCGTATCTGACTATCGACTACTAGATTGACCTCATCATGATTCGGTGACAACATATTCGCTTTTATCCTTAACTTACTAGTTTGTTAAAAAACAAACTCAACTTTACTTGTATACAAAGCTCACTACCAATCGTAGTACTTAAAATTAAAAAAAAAAATGTTTGTTTGAAGATTTGAAATTTAACAGCTTGTGAAAATTTTGATACTTTCAGTGTATAGGGCAGTCAGTCACAAATAAGCTGATTTGATACAGGGTGTATGCTTAAATATTTTATTAATTCCTGAATTTATGCTTAATTTAAAAAAATGTAAATATATGTTGTAGCAGTTTGTATTTACTTTGTGGCATTTGACATAAACACTGTGTGCAAAATATGCCAAACATTACTTAAGTGCGTTAACATGCATATCAGTGTTCCCAAACTAAAGAGAGAAAATTATCTTACCAACAATTGAAAATGGTTGAATTTGGACTATAATTATCATACTTTTCTAAATATATAAAACAAAATAAGGCATATTTAACGTAATATTAATATTTTTTCAAATGCTTTATTACAAACTACCGTCTTGAAATTAAGAGAACTTTTTTATAATGAATTATGATAAATTAATAAAAAAAAAAACATAATATGAAAGGACAGTAACAAATGACAAATGAAACAAAGGATTTTTTCATTTAATATCAATATATTTTGTATTATATAAAAGTTTAGCTACTGATTGATACTTATATCATGCGACAAAAGCACAATTATTCCTATAGGTGTAAGAAATCAGCTGAGAGCGCAATCTAATAACTATGTAATAAGGTGCCAAACTAATTTCGCTATGTTTAATATATTTACAAGCTGTTCTCAAGACTAAAATGTGTGATTTCAGCGTTAAATACACTGATTTCCTTATCACGTCATATCGCGAGAACGACCAAATTGTCGAGAGCGAAAAACTCAAGGAGTCATACCTCTATAATTACCATGATCTTTAGCACCATTGAAATTAGCGTATAATGCGCGTACGATAATGATGTCCTATCGTACATCGTACCTGGTCTGAAATTATCGTATTTGTACGATTATTGACGTACGGTTGGGAACACTGCTGACAGTATTTGTCTTACTCGGTCCTTACGAAAAAGTGTTTCAAAGTTTTAAAATTGACGCCACGTCAAGTTCTGCCAGTGCTTAAAATTTCGAGCGAGGCAAATTTCTCGCTCACGTTCCCCCACACCCTTAACACACTGTCATGCGAAAATTCGCAGCAGATGATATTTTATTGATAATTCCAACGCAAAAAACAGTTAATATAATTAACTAAAACGATATCCATTTCGACTGGCCGAAGCAGTGTGTTCAAGTGTTTGTCGTCTCTTGTGAATTCCAAAAAACAGAAAAAAAGGTGCGTGTGTGGCAGTAGTGCAATCGCAAAGCGAAACAACGAAATTGACGGAAAACAGCAGTGCAAGGCAGAAATTATTGAAAGTGCATTATTTAAAACATATACTACCTGCATGTATGTAGATATGCGTAATAAAGCACAAAGGCTCATACAAGTGAATCGTGCAAATCAAACAAATTGTAAATAAAATACTCATAATATTAGTAAAGTAGAAGGCCGAGAAAAACACAAAGAAGAAGCAACGTTAACTACAAAGTGCAAGTGCTAGTCTCAATTAATCAAGTTGGGCTGTGTGCGGGCTGAAGCTATCATTTTGGGGGTCCAGAAACGCCCATATTTCCGGGAATCAAATTGCTTAATGATGTTCTTACTTACGCTGCTAATTGTCGTTTAAAGTTGCAATTATTTTATAGCATAAGCATAAAAAACAGGTAACTAAATCCTGTTATATCTATGTACGTCCCTGCTCCTTTCTCGCTCTCTCTGCCTCTTTGTTCCATCTTACTTATATTCGATGATGATACTTTTAACCAAATCAAGAATTTCCAAGGGAATTGCTGTTGATCGGTCGGCGGCACCAGCATGAAAATACGTCATCAATTTTCATAGAATTTGCACGTTGTACATCGCTCAACAACAACAACGGCGAGAACCCATGTATGTACATACATACATACGTACAATACACATTCGTATTTACAAATGTACCATGTATAAAATATTATCAAACAGCATTGT
>JBAMBQ010003863.1:0-10726 GCA_037044495.1 Stegana nigrithorax
TGTAACGTATGTATGTGCAACAATATCATTTTAATAAATACCGTTCCCACACTTTGTGGGGACGATGACTTTAACGTAATTTGATATTTAAATTGAAAGCTAAGCTAATACAAAAGCACAAGCAGAAGCTTGCACATACATACGTCACGATATACATACGCTATACATAAGCTATACATAAGAACTTTGTTTGCGGCTCTCTCAAACAGAGCCATAGAATAAGTAATTTTCATAAATACAAAACATTGTATGGAGACGTCTCAATAAATAAAGTAAGATCCACACTTGTGCGGAATAATTTTATATCGGTGTATTGAACATATTTAATAACAATACTTGTAGGTTATGAAACAAATGGCTACAAGTTATGGATTGTAGAAACAAAGAAATTCATAGTGGCAAGAGATGTAGTTGTGGATGAGAAAAACAAGTCAATCTCTACTTCTGGTCCGGCAGAGAATGAATACTCTGAAACTCAAACTGTTGATTTAGACTGGGTCGATTCGCAGTTCCAAAGTGTGGAACAAGAAATAGAAGTTCCAAAATGGAGAGTTTGGAACAGATAAAAGATTTCCAAAATAAAAGAAAGGAAATGGTCCACTGTAACGTCCCGAATGAGCGGACGGATTTTGTAGACTTCAATAGTGAGAAAATGTGAAAGTGTTCAGTGTGACAAGGATTGTAGCGAATTTGGGATTCAATATGAATCAAAAGAGAATATATTCCTCAATGAGAATAAAGAAAGAGATCAGTCAAGTATCCCTAATGATGTTAGGGAAGGAACGGTTGAGCTCAGGAGAAGAGACAGATTGAAAGAAAACCACAAAAAAAAATCTTATCAATTCTTGAACAGTTGTGTACTAAATGCTCATACGATGTTTAATGACTTGCCAAATTCATTTGACGAAATAGAAAACAGAAGTGACAAAGTATATTGGGAAAATGCAATTAAAGACGAATTAGAATCTCATATTTATAATGAGACTTGGACAATGGTAGATAAGCCACAGAACAAAAATATTGATGATTGTACATGGGTAATTACAATCAAAAATTATGAGATGGGAAATCCAATAAATTAAAGCGAGGCTGGTAGCTCGTGGATTTACTCAGAAATATCTCATTGACTATGAAGAAACATTTGCACCAGTGGCAAGAATTACCATCTTTCGGCTTATTTTGTCTTTGTCAAACCAATTTGATTTAAGAATACGTCACATGGATGTAAAGACAGCATTTTTAAATGGCAGCCTGAAGGAGGAAATATACAGTGAGTCACTTAAGTATTTTGCCTATTGGTTTTTATGCAAAAATTTGATTTTGTTGGCTTATAAAATAACAACAATAGGAAAAAAAAAGAAAAAAAATGTTGCTCTTCTTCTAAAAGCATATTTTCACAACAAGTTAAGACAACTACGGATCATATACGATGATCCGTTAGCTAGCTATTGAGGCGCAGTCATTTTCTGCCGAAAATTTCGATCTCACAAAAGTATTTTGCATCGCAACAAAGTACACGTGGTTTCCATATTTCCTATGAAATTTGCCTCAATTCCGTGGAAATTATGCATGCTGTACTTGCTGCTAAGGCAATAAGTTAATGTTGTGTACAATTTCGATGTAATCGTGCTGCTTTAGTAACCCAAAATGGCTAAAGGAAAAGAAATCAATAATGCGCAGAGAAAAATCCTTTTGTATCTGTATTATCAGGGTAAACCGATCCAATATATTTCTGAAATGTTTGTCCGAAGTCGCCAAACCGTAGAAAACACAATTAAATGATCGAAAGAACATGGTATCATAGAGAATATAGCCTGTTCTGGCCGCCCTTAAATGCTGACAACACAAATTGATAGGGAAACCCTTAAGAAAAACCGGGTAAACCCGCATTTGTTAGTACCAAAAATTAACGACAAATAGTTGACACTCATGCCTATAGTTCTGCGCGATGAAACAGTCCGTAAAGTTCCCAGGGCCAAGAATATCCATGGTCGTGTAGCAAGGCAAAAATTGCTAGTTTCGTCAGTGAACAAAGAAAAACGGATGTTGCTCGCAAGGAGCAACAAAACTACGACTTTAAAGTTTTAGATGGGCGTAATCTTCAGTGATGGAAGCAATTACAACCTTTTCGGATCAGTTGGGCGTCACATGGTCTGGCGCAAGCCAAATAAAGCGTTAAATATTGAAAATAGTGATATCAGCCATTTTTGCCTCTTTGTGAGATCGAAATTTTCGGCAGAAAATGATTGCGTCTCAATAGCTAGCTAACGGATCATCGTATATGATCCGTAGTTGGGTTAACTTGTTGTAAAAATATGCCTTTAGCAGACGAAGCAGACGACAAACATATTTTTTCTATTTTTTCCATTGTTGTTATTTTATAAGCCAACAAAATCAAATTTTTGCATGAAAATCAATAGGCAAAATACTTAAGTGACTCACTGTATATGTCAACTCCTTAAGGTTTGAAGTGTAAACCGAATTAAGTTTGCAGATTAAACAAGGCCATTTATGGGCTCAAACAGGCAGCAAGATGCTGGTATGAAATGTTTGAGCTAGTCAAAAAAAAATTGGTTTCGTAAATTCAAAAGTAGACCATTGCATTTATATACTTGACAAAATTAAAATTAATAAAAACATATATTTATTGTTATATATTGATGATTTAGTCATTATAACCAAAGATCTCGACACAATGAAAAGATTTAAGAATTATCTTAATGGAAAATTTAGAATGACTGATTTATGTGAAATTAAACATTTTATTGCTATAAAAAGTCAAAGACATCATGATAAACTAGAGCTTAGTCAATCCGCATACATAAATAATATGTAAAAGAAATTCGGCATGGACAATTCTAATCCAGTTAACACTCCACTTCCAAATAAAATCGATTATGAAGCTTTGAGTTCAGATGAATATTATGAAGCACCATGGAAAAATTTGATAGGGTGTTTAATGTACATAATGGACTAGGAATTTCAAGCTGATACACAAATAACTAGAAAGGCAGGGCTATAGTCGGGCGTAACCGACTATAGAAAACTCTGTACCGAAGCCAAAACTTAACATTTTTTTTTGTTGCTTTAATATTTTGTATTCATTATGTAAGGATATCTCAAGAAAAAAAAAATTTTTTTTTGTAAAAGCCATTTTTCGGCCGATCGTTCCTATGGCATCTATATGTTATAGTGCACCGATATTTATCATATTTAGGAATATGATTTGAATTTACTTAGAATCAATAAATCCAAAATTTGGTAACGATATCTTAATAAACAAAAAAGTTTTTCCGCGTAAATGTTATTTTTCGGCCGATCCTTCCTATGGCAGCTATATGTTATAGTAAACCGATATTTATAATATTCGGGAATATGATTGGATATTATTTAGAAATGTTAAATCCATTAAATAAATTTGATAACGATAGCTTAATATACAAAAAAGTTTTTCTCAGTAAATGTTGTTTCTTGGCCGATCGTTCCTATGGCAGCTATATGATATAGTAAACCGATATACATAATTTTTAGATATGTGATTGGACATTAGGTAAAACAATTAAATCCCAAATTTGGTAAACATATCTTAAAAAATAAAGCGGTTTTTGTTACTAAATATGGCTTTTCGGCCGATAATTCCTATGGCAGCTATATGTTATAGGTTGAATATCGAAAAAAGAAAATAAACTCGTTATGCCTATGGATTAGGAGAGTCTTCGTGCCAAATTTGGTGGTTGTAGGTCTTACCGTTTTTGAGATCCGTTTGTTCATACGGACAGACGGACAGACGGACATGGCTAGATCGACTCGCCTTGATGCTGATCAAGAATATATATACTTTGGGGGGTCTGCCACGCCTCCTTCTGCCTGTTACATACATTTGCACAACTTTAATATACCCTTTACCATTTTTTGGTACAGAGTATAAAAACAATAAAGAACTGTGGCTATCGCTAAAACGAGTTTTGAGACATCTCAAAGGCACAATCGATCTGAAATTAACTAATGAAAAGAATTTAAGTTATAAATGTATTATAATTGGATATGTTGATTCAGATTGGGCCGGAAGTCAAAGCGATAGAAGATGCACTACTGGTTATTTATTTCAAATATTTCAGTCATGAATAATCTGCTGGAATACAAAGAAACAAAATTCAGTTGCTGCATCATCAACTGAAGCAGAATACATGGCTTTATTTAAAGCCACTAGAGAAGCTATGTGGTTAAAATCATTATTAAATGATATAGAAATAAAAGACATTGAATCAATCAAAATTTATGAAGATAACCAAGGTTGTATAAGTATTGCCAACAATCCATCATGTCACAAAAAATCAAAACATATAGATATTAAATATCACTTCACAAGAGAACAAATTGAACGTAAACTTATTGATATTGAGTATATTTCCACAGAAATGCAGCTGGCTGATATTTTGACTTAGTCATTGCCGAATAAAAGATTTCTGGAATTAAGAAACAAGTTAAAACTTACTGTATAAACTAATATGAATGAATTATTTTATTTTAACGTAAATGCTTGATTGAAATTGTTTGTTTTGTTTTGATGGTCTGATTGGGTTTTTTCTGGGTTCTCTCCAATCCATGCAACAAATGTTGGACCATGATTGTAATACTCCCCAGAACGCACGACTTGTTAAATTAGAATAAAAATATTTTTTTTTTATGTTGGTGCGGGCATTTTGCTTTTGAGGAGGTGTGTTGGATTCACAGCAATTGAACCAAATGTGTTATGCATGATTCAATATTCCTGTGAATAAAGCAAAAGCCAAATGAGTTGTACTAGTAACATGCGACTTTGAGCTGAGCTATGGTGTCGCCAGTCTGCAATGAGTTCGCGGGAATTCTGTGTGAAACTGAATTTCGTCAGTGTGCTTTGTGATTGTGCGCTTTTGTTCTTAAGTTAAAGTTTAGTTAAGTTAGTCTGTTGCAAGTCGTGAAGAAAGAAGGATGAAGAAAGAATGAACAAAATAAATATCTTGTTCAAATAAATTACATGTATTTCACTTGGTTGACTTTAGGATATATTGAAAATAACAATAGATACTTATTCTATATTATTTCATTTAATCTACGATTTAGAAGAGATTTCAAAATGTGACAGGAGGCTATGTAAGAAAATAAGTGATAGTTTGAGTAATAAGCAAATCACATAACATAAAAGGGATCATGCAGTAAGAAAGATGATCGTGCAGTGTTAAGTTTAATGGGCAAATAATATCTTGTTGTACGCGAGAGCACGTTAAAATTAATTTTCGCAAGGAGAAAAGGAATGTTATGAATGAATATTACCGTTTATAAGATAATGAAGAAAAAGAATTCCTAACACGGACCTCCGACTAGCTAGGGTAGGAAGATTAATCAATTTAAGGCGGCAATGGTATGAGGGAAAACGAATTGCCGAATTCCAGTTCAATCCTCGCAAGGCAAAGAGCAAAAATTGTTTTTGAACAGATTCAATACGGTCAGAATATGTTTTGAGTTGGATATTCCAAATACATTAAGAATATTCTAAAATCGGATGAATCAAAGAAGTGAAAAGCTGCTTAGTGGTATAAGGATCATTAAATTCTTTTAAATTCATCTCTTAAAAAATCCAAGAACACCTCCAGCTTTATTAGTAGTCATGAGAATGTGAGAACTAAAGTTAAGTTTGTGGCTCATCAAAACACCTAAGTCGTTAAATTCATAAACACGTGTTAAAGTAAAACCATTTAAAGAGTAGGTATATAACAAGGATTTGCCACGATTAAAAGTCATTACTTTAGATTTTCCACAATTTAGAAAAAGAAAATCATCATTGCTCTGATGGTCTCTGATGGTGAAGAGAATCAAGAGTAAAACATAGTTTTACATCATCAGCGATCATAAGCACATGAGAATACATAATAACTGATTGAAGATCATTTATAAAAAAGTAAAAGAGCAAAGGACCTAAATGGCTACTTTGTGGGACTCCAGAGTAAACAAAAATATTTTTCGAGACACAGCCATTAAACTTAACTTTTTGGGTCCAAGAGTTTGAATAGCTGTCAACCCATAGTACAAGACTGGGAGAAAGGCCAAACTTGGTAAGTTTTCTTAGGAATAAAAGCTTTACTAATGTCAACGTATAAACCTTCCGTTTGTCGACATAAGGCAAAACCACGAGAAACAAAGGAAGTAAACTCTAAGAGATTTGTTACAGTGGACCGTTTTTTTGAAAAAACACGTTGAGAAGTACTTAAATTTGGAACAATAGAATGCTAAAGTTGAACAGTAATTATGTGTTCCAAGAGTTTTGGTATATATGATATATCGATTTTACTCCCTTTTTCATGGAGAAGAAAAATGAAAGATTCCTTCCACACCGACGGGACCGATGGAGTCTCAAGGGAAAGCTTAAATAACTTATATAAGGGGAAAGCAAATGTGTCTGCACAGTACCTTAATACACAACTTGGAATATTATCAGGGCCAGCAGAAAACGATGGTTTGATAGAACTTAAGTTGGCGCCGAGTAGGCTCTCATCAATAACCGGGCTTTTAATTGTATAAGAATAAGCTGCACTTAAACTGGTTATAAAGTTTCGCGAGCTAAAGTTATAGTTGCTTTGAAAAAAATTAGCAAAGAGGTTTGAAATGTCGTAATTATTTAAACCTTCAACATTATCGAGTTTCATTTTAGATGGAAAAGTATTTCACTTACGTTTAGAATTATTGACATTATAAAAGGATTTCGGGTCTCGTTTAATTTTAGATTTTACTTTTAATAAATACGAAAAATAACAGGCCTAACTCAAGAGCGACAAATTTAACGCGCGACAATATAATTTGCATAATCAACCGTCCTACCTGATCATGAAAATTTAACAATATGTCGATTTTTTTATAAAACCAAAAAATCTTTACAACTTTTTCAGAGGGATTGACAAAGGCATAATTGAAGTGTGGGGTGATAACTATCTTCAGGGGTAGATAACGGACTGGACCTACTTAATGAAACATTAGTAGGACAATCAGTAAAAACCGGGTCGAGCATACGATTTTTAGAATTCCTTATAAATATGATGATTAGAGGATACCACCACCTTTTCTAATAGGCCTATCTTTTCTAAAAGTCACAAAGTTGCTATTTAGAGGTTCAGTACTTAATATCTCCGGCCGGAGCCACGTTTCAATGAAAACTGTAATATCAGCATCAAAAACTAGAAAGGCAGGGCTATAGTCGGGCGTAACCGACTATAGAAAACCTTGTACTCAATCCAAAACAAAAAAATATTTTTTTTTTTAGTAAAAGCCATTTATCGGATGATCGTTCCTATGGCAGCTATATGTTATAGTAAACCGATATTTAATATATTCAGGAGTATGATTGGATATTGTCTAAAACTGTCAAATTCAAAATTTGATAACGATATCTTAGTAAACAAAAAAGTTTCTTTCAGTAAATCTTGTTTTTCGGCCGATTGTCTCTTTGGCAGCTATATGATATAGTAAACCGATATACATAATTTTTAGATACGTGATTGGGCATTAGGTAAAACTATTAAATACATAATTTGGTAATGATATCTTGAAAAACAAAAGGGTTTTGGTTATGAAATGTCGATTTTCGGCTGATCGTTCCTAAGACAGCTGTATGTTTTAGGTTGAATATCGAAAAAAAAAAATAAACTCGTAATTCCTATGGATTGTGAGAGTCTTCGTGCCAAATTTGGTAATTGTAGGTCTTACCGTTTCCGAGATCCGTGCGTTCATACGGACAGACGGACAGACGGACATGGCTATATCGACTCGTCTTTCGACGCTGATCAAGAATATATATACTTTATGGGGTCCGCCACGCCTCCTTCTGCCTGTTACATACATTTGCACAACTTTAATATTCCCTTTACCATTTTTTGTTACAGAGTGTAATTACCATTTTTTGGTACAGGGTATAAAAAGCTATCAAGGTAAAACTGCTGAAGCTTCGATTTAAGACCTCTCTCATTTTGAAAAACAAGAAACAGAGTAGATGGCAGAGAATAATTTACTCGATTTATTATGTCGCCATTATTTCGTTTTTTTGCTTTGAAACTACTTTATGAGCAACATTATCAGCCAATGGTGCCTTTTTCCGATCTTTGCAGTTGTATTCATGAACAATACAATTACTTGGCCAAAAGACAATTTTAAGCAGTTTATGGAAGATGATCAACAGGAACAATAATTTTAATAGATGATATCGCTCTTTTGTGAGTAAATTTGAATATCTTTATACCAATATTGGTTATCAACGGAACTTTAGAAGTAATGTAATGATTTACATCAATTTCTGTAGTGTCAGCAGCAATACGGGATTTCGAAATAAATTTTTAATTATTTATTTCCGTAGAACGACAATTCAGACAAGACCACCGCAGACTAATGTTTTTGGTAATCATATCTGCTATCTTACCATTTAGATCGGCACAACCGACATGAGCGAGATTTTCGAAGAGCCAACAGGCCACGGTGAGTGCATTTTCCTCAAGTGAGTTTTTGCATTTATCATACAACAGGCCATATTTAAAAAAAAAAACCAAAAATAAAAATTATTGTGTCTGGACAATAAAATTACTTGAAAACATCACATTAAAAAAAGAACAAATTTCAAATGAGCTAATTATAAACAACTGTATTGGCTACTAAATTAAATCTCATCAATAACACTTTCCAACAAATGACTCATCTACAACAAAATCATAAAACCAGTATGGACATGTCGTAATCCGCTATGGCAAACAGCGAAAAAATCAAATACAAAGGCAACAATCAAAAATTCTAAGAGCAATTGCAAACATGGTACATACCAAACCAAGACATACATAGAGACCTGCATATCCTGATGATTAACGAAAAAATGGAGAAAACCAGCAGAAGCTATGCTTTCGTTTAGTTTCGGCACCAAAAAACGCAAAAACTGCGGTAAAACAGGAAAAACTAGAAAGGCAGGGCTATAGTCGGGCGTAACCGACTATAGAAAACCCTGTACCGAAGCCAGGCTTTTTGTAAAAGCCATTTTTCGGCCGATCGTTCCTATGGCATCTATATGTTATAGTGCACCGATATTTATCATATTTAGGAATATGATTTGAATTTACTTAGAATCCATAAATCCAAAATTTGGTAACGATATCTTAATAAACAAAAAAGTTTTTCTCAGTAAATGTTGTTTTTCGGCCGATCCTTCCTATGGCAGCTATATGTTATAGTAAACGGATATTTATAATATTCGGGAATATTATTGGATATTACTTTGAATTGGTAAATCCAAAATTTGATAACGATTGCTTAATATACAAAAAAGTTTTTCTCAGTAAATGTTGTTTTTTGGCCGATCGTTCCTATGGCAGCTATATGATATAGTAAACCGATATACATAGTTTTTAGATATGTGATTGGGCATTAGGTAAAACAATTAAATCCCAAATTTGGTAAACATATCTTAAAAAATAAAGCGGTTTTGTTACTAAATATGTCTTTTCGGCCGATCATTCCTATGGCAGCTATATGTTATAGATCGAATATCGAAAAAAAAAATAAACTCGTTATGCCTATGGATTGGCAGAGTCTTCGTGCCAAATTTGGAGGTTGTAGGTCTTACAGTTTCCGAGATCCGTGCGTTCATACGGACAGACGGACAGACGGACATGGCTATATCGACTCGCCTTTCGATGCTGATCAAGAATATATATACTTTGTGGGGTCTGCCACGCCTCCTTCTGCCTGTTACATACATTTGCACAACTTTAATATACCCTTTACCATTTTTTGGTACAGGGTATAAAAAGTAGTTAATTCTCAGTTGTCCACTTTGTTGGTATCGTTATAAAACGTTAAAAGAATTAATTCTAAACTTAAAAGGTTACTTTTTGATAGCTTTTCTTTAGATTCTGATATTATTGTTTTTGTTGAAACCTGGCTCCGTCCAGAAGTCCTTACCTAAGAAATTTTTATTAGTAATTTTGTAACTTTTAGGAAAGATCGGAAAGCGAGAATTAGTAGTGCTGTTTTGATTTCCGTCAGTTCGTCTCTATGTGCTGATGAAGTACTTACCCCTTTCTCTGATAATATTGAGTTTCTTTGTGTTAAAGCTTCAGTTAATAATTGCAATATTTTTTAACTTGTTTTTATATCCCACCTTCATCTGATGATATTATTCACACTGCTCTATAAAATTCGTCGACTCTCTTCTCTACACCGCTGACTATTTATTAGTCATAGGTGATTTTAATCTCCCGCTAGTTTCTTCGTCCCCTTCTGATCTTTCAAATTCCCTTGTACCTAGTTCTTCGCGTAAATTTGTTGATACAATATTAGATGATGCTCTTAAGCAAATAAATTGTATTACGAATTGCACGAATCGTACACTTGATTTAGTTTTTACAGATCGGAAATTTTTTATTGCTTACATCTAATCCGCTATCTTCGCCTGAAGATAGTTAGAGCCAGACTCTTCAGCTAGAAATTCTTTTGAAGACATCTTCATTGAATTCACCTATTGGAAAGGGTAGTAAATCTTTTTGTTTTAAAAAAAACTGGTTTTGGTAAACTTTACCAGTTTCTTTAAAATACCTGAAGTTGAAGTTTTCCCTGAGTCTAATAGTCCAGCATGGTTTTCCCACAGTTTAATTCAGTTACAGAATCGTTAAAACACTCATTTTAACAAAAATTTAATCGAACCGGATTGGCTATTGAT
>JBAMBQ010003879.1:0-12815 GCA_037044495.1 Stegana nigrithorax
CTTACGTGCATACCCACACAAAACACACACACACACACGCACAGAACATATTCACGCAATATTTCAAGCTAATACAATGAAGCCACGGAAATATGCCAATAGCGCTTGCAGCCAAAAGGCGCAAGTGCTGTGCAAACTTTGCAACATGCAACAGGAACTCACTTACAGCCCAATCAGTAGGCCATGAAAAAATAGACAATTAATCAGGCAAAAGTACAGGCCACAGTGGCAGTTTTCACTGTACACACAAGACAAAGTAAATAAAAAAGAAAACACGTTGCTGCTGTTGTAGTCAATAGCGTCGCTGCCTGAAGACGCTGCCGATGTGGCTGATGCTGATGATCATCATTGGTAATATTTTTAGCTGCCTGTGAGTATGTGTGTGTGCGTGTGTGTCACTCAAATTTTCTCAGCATGCCTTGGCGACACTTCAGTGCATGTAACTCATTGTGGCTTTGCATTGTGTCGATCGATCGATCGCAAGTGCCGATCGTGACGATCGTTCCTCTTTGGTTACAGTCTTCTCCATCAGCATCTCACCTTGAATTGGGCCAACGATTCTTAGGCGATCGAACTGAACTCACCGCTCCCCGTTGCTGTACGCTGCTGCTACTAATAGGTCTGATCTCTCATATTGATGCTTACATAAATTATTGCAGTCACGCACATTTATGCTAAACTCTACACTTCTCTCTCCCTCTCTCTGCCTCCCTATATATTGGCGTGCATTTGGCATCCCGTTTTGACGCTATTTCGGGGCATAATATTTTTAGTGGCCATGATAAGCAGCTACTTTGTGTTGAATTTATGGGTCTAAACATTTTTATTGAACATTTGTGACATGATTTTGGAATTTCAACGATGCCATGGCAAGTTTTCCTATACATTGCATGCTTTATGTTTTCCTTTCATATGAATTCAAGACAAAATTCTTTGCATACACCGGAAGTAGCTGAGCGTTGCTTATTTATTTATTTTCTTCTTTATTTTTTTCAATTTTTTATTTAATGTTTTTTGTGGTAAAATCACTTCCGCGTGTATACACGTTCGGAAAAAGGGTGAAGGTGACTTGTGTGCACCTTGGCTGTGTGTGTGTGTGTGTGTGTATGTGTGTGTGTGTATTTTTGTTTATTTGTCCTTGACGTGCGTTTTCCGCTCAACATACATAACTTGCCAGTGAGCATCAATTGCCTACGTGACATCTATAAATGTTTCTTGTTTTTCCTTATTTTTTTGGTTTTTTTTTTTGTGTATGTCGGCAGTTCACTTCATTTCTAATTATGCCTACTTGCACTTTAATTTCCCCCTCACGCTTACACACTCACTCGCAGCATATCTGTTTCGCTCGCTCTCTCTTTCGATCTTTCAACATCACTCACGGTGTGTTGGCCTTTGAAATTTTGTGCTTCCGGTGCTTCGTTTTGTTGGAACATTGATTCAAGTGTTCAATCAAGTAATATTTGCTTATAAATAGTTCCGAATTCCCATAAGTGCCTGCATATGTGTCTGTGTCTGCCTCTGTCTCTGTCTCTTTCTGTGCCTGTTCACGTGCGCTTTTCCATTTTCCATTTGCACGGCATGCATAAATTAAGACATGGCCAACACTTTACTTAACACGACTCAACTCTTCTCAACTTAGCTTAGCTAAATGAGTGTGAACTTTTTCCCCGAGAAATTAACCGGACGCAATGTAAAATATATGAAAATAGGGTAAGCGTGGAAATGCTGGTTTTTCTCTGCTTCTTGTTCTTGTTATTGCTAGAATTTTTTTTATTTTTTCGCAGTTCGATTTACAAAATCTAACACTACAAGCAGACGAAAAAGACAAAAAAAAACAAACCTAAAAAAAACATAAACTAAAGCAACCAAAGCCCCACGAGCTTGCCTATCAAAATAGCACATAAATTTTCACAGCAAAGAATTATGGCCGCTTGTGGGTGGAAAGCCAAATGAAAAACGCACTCAGCAAGGCGCATACATCACAAGCGACAAGCAACCAAAAAACAATGTAGGAAAACTAGCAACAATAGGCAGCCGTGCCGCCAAGCCGCCAAACAGCCAAGCAACCAAACCAGGCAGGCGGACATACGGACAGGAAGACAGGCGTACAGGAGGGGGAACTGGCAAAAAAAAACTTTGGAAAAGCGCCTGCTGTTTGTTTGCAGTAGGAAAAGTGTGAAAAGTGTGGAAGTGTGCGAACAGCTGGCATAGCAAAAGCAAATAAAATTATGCCTGCCATTGCCTTTCAACGCTTCACTCGCTTCATGCATTTATGAACTGCAGCAGCCACGATTGTTCCTGGTTTAGCTCATTTAATGATCAGACACGAATGCGAAAAGGCGAAAACGTTGCCACAGCACTCACAGCAGTCTGTTGGCGTGCTAATGTGCGGAGTGCAGGGGATGGGATCGTTAAAAGGTGCCAGTTGCTAAAAATAAAAGCCAACTACGTGCGCATGCTGAGCGTCCTAATTGCACGAAAACCTCGCAATCCTGCATTCAGATTCTACATGCAATCTACTTGCCATGCCACATGCAACATCCAACACTAAGTAGACACAGTCCCACTGCAGTAAGGCAACTCCAGTAGATACCAATTGCGCCAGGGCACTGCGACTGCACATAGCCACAGATGCATACTATGTATAATATACACAGTCGAACTTCTATAACTCGAAGTACAGTATATGGAAATTAAATGCTACATCGGGTTATAGAGTTTGATTTATAAAAACTTTGAGTTATAGAAAGTTCCAGTGTAGATCGTTCCAGCGAATACTTGTCTATTTGTCTGTCTATTTTCTGTTCTCATAGCTTTCATCCGATTGCCATGAAACAATGGTGAGTTGTTGTGCTCACACCCGCGTAGGTTTTTAAGCTATGATCAATGATAAAATAGGCCATGAATATTTATATATTGTATATACAATAAGTACATCTGACATCGACTTCTATTAAGTATCTGCAAAATCATCTACAATTTAAATGAGCACTTCCATTGAATAGCAGTAAATTTTGGCCAGTCAGAGCGGTAAATATGTGCACAGCGTCGAAATTCAGTAGGGAACCGAAGCCAAGTGCGAAGCATTTTAACCCAATTACAAAACTCAAGTAAGCACAAAATCATAGAAAATCAACTTGAATTGTTTTTGTAAACAATTGACTTTGTTGATTGTTTTTTTTTTTTTGCTTTTTGGTTCTTGCTTTTAACTTTTGTGTGCGTGTTTTCGCAGCGTAATGGCATTTTTCGAAATATAATTAAAAAGAAACGTGCCAGCAGCGTTGGCGGCGACTACAGCCAAGCAAAGCAAAGCGAAGCGACTCCAATTGTGGTCAAGATACAAGACCGCAAAGTGGCGTCATTTGTCAAGACGTGTTCGGTTTACATAAGTGTGAGGCAAGTCAGTGCGCGTCGTTCTGTCTCGCTTGCGCACATTTATTGCCTGCCTGCCTGCCTGACTGCGTGCGTGCCACACATGCATTCGCATTCGCAAAGTCACATACGCACTCAAAAAATATTTAAAAAAAAAGAGTAGAAACCAAAAAAAAACTGAAAATAAAAAAGAAAGAAGAAACCTGCTCACAAATAAAATAATTTAATACGTGGCTCCCATTTTTTACTGCTTCATAAAAATGCTTCTTCTTTTCACATGCTGTATGCATAAAAATGCTTAAGAGGGGCACACACCACATTTGTGTGGTGATCTTTGTTGCACCCAAAAGGAGTCAAGCGTAGCCGGCCGCACAAACATTGCCCCACCATGGATGACGCTACGCCATGGAAAAATTCTGATTTGTGAATTTTGTTTGCATGCCAGGCACATCAGCGTTGTGCCTTAATTTTCGAAATGTCTTTCCATTGTCGCACAACCTAACACACACAAAAAAAAATAAAAAACAATACTTCAATGTTTGTTCTACATATTCTTATGTACTTCGGACAGCAAATTTGCGCATGCGCAGAAACTGAATAACGCGATAACTAAGAGAAACGCAGAATTATGCTGCTTATTATGCCATATTTTATGTTTGAATACGTCCTTTGGTTTGTTTTGGGTTTTGTGTATGCTGCTTATTTTGCTGCTCTTTTTAGCTCATTAAAAATTCATCGCAGCTCATTGTATATGCCCTGCAGCAACTGCCGTTGCGTAGGAGGAGCACCCAAGAGAAAGGCAAGCAAAAGACTGCCGCAGGAATCATTGTTCGTGCCTGTGTATCTGATTTTGTATCTCGTTTCGTGGCTGCCGCGGCTCTTATGGCAGCAAGCAAATCTAATGCTTAGCGTAGATCACCACTCAGACACACACACGCACATACACACACACACACACACACACACACACACACACACACACACACACACACACACGTGTACAGATCACAAATATCTTTCCGTTGAAAAACCATCGAACTGAAGGAATAACAAAAATTAAGCTTAAACACGTTGCGCATCGTTAAACTCCCGTGCATATGCCACTCTCTCCGTCTTTGCGCCGCAGACCTATGCGAATCTTATCAAGATCGTGATCTTCTATCCCCTACTCTTACCTACTGTTGCGTTGCTGCGTTGCAGATCCTGCTGCCTGATCGACCCATGGCATGCATTTCTAACCTCTACCACAACTGAACGGCTCAACAAACAAGTGGCCGGCCGAGTGGCATTCACAAACAGCTCAAACGTATGCCAGCTGAATTTAAATAGACACACACTTCTCTATATGGTTCACAGGGGACCTGCGCCGCCTGGATGGCAAGGCACACACAGCAGAGGTTAACTATTCTTGGCAAACTGGCATAAATTATAGTTAAAGTAACTGACGTTTCACCGATAAAAGACAAGTAACAAAATTCCGGCTAGGCTTTTATGATACTACAAGGTTACTGCGTCTAGTACACGCGTATTTTATAGCGATATAAGGGGCCGATGCCATAAAATGCTTACATTATGAAGGAAACATGCTTTGGAGATGCCAAATTTTTAGTGACCAAACTCAAACGCAGCCGAAATCTATATTGTCAGTAAGATTTGCCTTATGCGAGGTTCCACTGCTGCAGCTAAAGGCAAGAAGAAAGGGGAATACCCAGTCGAGATGGCACCGTTTAATATGCCATGCAATAATTGATTGTGGAACTATTAAAAATGCCATTAACTTATAAGAATTAAGCAGCAGAAACTGCAACCAAATACTAACAAAATATGTGTTTTTCTTGGAAATTGTGAACCGTAAATCCTGCCGGCGAAATATGCTAACAGAATTTATTGCGAATTGCCGAAAAGAAAACCAAATCAACAAAAACAGAAATGTTTCTATATTATTAATAGCAGCAAGAGAAAACAAAATTGCAAGAAACTTGAACAATTTGAAGAAAAATTTGCCAAAAGATCTAAAAAAACGACTAAATAAATACACAAAAATTCCATTGAATTAAAACGTCTATTAATAAAAAGAAATGGGTTAATTTTGGTAGAGCATCTTTATAGGAACGCCAGTGCCATAAAAATACACTTTATGACATAAACCAAAAGAAAATGGAAAATATATGGCGAAAAAGCATGTGTACCAATGTACACAGCTGATTTGCGTCTATCCAAGTTCATTAGAAAGATTTCGCAACATATTAAAATGGAACAAAAAACAAAAAAAAAAAAAAAAAAGTAAAACGAAAAGAAATAGAAACAAAAGGGTAATGCAAGTTGTATAGAGGCCCCTCCCTGGCATCGCGGTTATTATAATGTTAAAGTGGGGTCTATGCTGCCTAAGGCGCTTCACTCACCTTGGTCCAGACGCCGTTCCATGCGTCGCCATTGTCGCATATGATGTATGAGTATGCCCGCGGCAACGATAAAGAAGAGCAGACACGCGAGCACCGCGAAGAAGAGCGCACCCGTCTGCCAGTCGAGCGGAATGGCTTCATCGTGCAGCTGCTGTAGCTGCTCCTGCGTCAGGTGCTGCAGCTGATGCGCCTGCAAATGCTCGATGCCGTAGTCCAGCATGCCGTCATCCTTTCGGCGCTGCAAATGCGAAACCTAACTCAGAAACTCGCTTCTCACTCGTGCACTCACAGCGGCAGCGGGCACTTACCTCCTTCCAATTGGGCTCGGTTTTCGCCAGGACCACCCAGTCGATTTTCAGATCGTAGATGGATCCGCATATGGTATCGCGATGCAGTTGACAGGGCCGCAGGGGTATCATCTCGCCTTGGCAACTGGTGCACAGAATGCATTTATCACGCACGGGATCCCACCAATGGTTCGCTTCGCAGGGAGATGCGGCGCTCAAGGAACTTGTTGTGGCGAACAGGAGCAACATCAGCGGCAGCAGCGCCACATAAGCGACTGGATGATAGTTCCGGCAGCCCAAGTGCCACCAACTGTAACGGTTTCGCCTTCTCCGTGTCCCAATTGGCACAGCTGGCGTCGTTGTCAGCGTCGCGTTTGTCGACGACACTTTTCCACGGCTCAGTAGCGCATGTAAATCATTGTTGTCGTTGTCGTTGCCGTTGTTGTTGTTGTTGTTAATGTCGTTCATATTATCGTGATCGTGATCGTGATCGTGATCGTGATGAGACAATGGCACACCATCGCCGACGTCCTGTATAAGTTCATGTGGCTTTATATCCTTTGCAGCATCTTCGATGCTCGTGTGCGGTTCATTGCTGTTGCGGCAGCTGCCCGGTCTTCGTCGCAGGCGTCTGAGCCGCGTTATTTGTTGCATTGTTGCTGCTGTTGTTGTTGCAGTTGCAGTTGCTGTTGTTGTTATGTGGGAAGTGTTGGTTGGGCGTGATAGCATACCATAGATTTTTTTCACCGCCTGTGCTGCCTGCGGTTGTCTTAGCCTATTTGAAATTGTGCTTCTAATCGTTTGCTTAGCTTCTCGGCAATCATTCAGTTTGTTGCTTGCTATGTTTATTGCTGTTTTATGCGACTGCATTATCTGCAAAAAAGACAAAGAATTTATAGATAAAATACAGCTGAAATACTCACAAAAAAAAAAAGAAAAATTAAATAAATAAATAAAATGTTGTTACTGGTAAGCGTCAAGTAACCATACAACAAGTGTCGGAAAAAGCAACTGCAACATGCGAGTCGCCTGCAGCAAAGGAAAGCTGGTTTTTCTCAAACACATTTTTATATATGCAAGCATGTGGACATGCATGCGCGATTGTGCATAGCTGCAGACAGACAGAGAGAGAAATATCTGTGCGAAAATGCAGCGTCAGATGAGCCGCCTAATTGAATCAGCAAAGTTGCTCTCAGGGGCAAACTTTCCCATAGTATTTATTGTAAATAATCAAAAGTCACAAGTTTTCACACACTCCATCACAGGCAATTCCAGTTCGGAGTTTGGATTTGAGTGTCGCTGCGTGCCATTTTCATGCTGGTCACATTACAGACCAAGAGGAGGGAGGAGGGCAAAGCAGGCGACTCGAACCTGCCGTAGCTGTGATGCATGCTGAAAGTGAAGTGACAAACAGCCGGACAAGCGGACGGAACAGTTTGGTGTTTTTTTTTGTGTTTTCGTTTTTTGTTTCTTTTTGTTTTTTTTCTTTGCTTTACTGTTAATAGACGTTGACATTAATGATGATCAACGATCGGTGTTGTGCTTTATTTATTTTGTGGTTTTTGCTTTTATTTTTTTTTTTTTACTTATTTTCTTTTGCGTTGATTTTTGTTGTTTGTATTTGAATTAATTTAATTTAATTTAACTGAGCCAACAAAAAAAATTGGGCATGCAACGCGTTACACTTAAAAAAATTGTTAATTGTATGCCTTCAATAAAAAAAGGCAAGAAAACCCAAAAAACAAACAAACAAAAAGGGAAGTAGAAAAAAAAAATGTTTTTTTATATATGAAATAATGACAAAGCCATGACATGAACGTGTAAAGTAGAGAAGACGCCTGCCAGTTCCACACGATCGCCTAACATACAGACAGCCAGAAGGACAGACAGGCAGACAGACAGTCACATGCCATCGTTCGCTTAGTGCAAAGGCCAGAATATTGCATGAGGAGCTCGGCAGAGCAACGGAGCAGACACATGCGGGAAAAACACTGCATATGAGGAAACGCATCGCGCATAAAGCATAAAATGGCAACATTAGAGCAATAAAATGTAAATAAATGAAGCAGCAAACTAATAATAATACGCGCTGATAATGATAATCGTAAAATATATATACAATATGTATATGTTTATGTATATGTATGCTTAAATACATGTGTATTTATGTATGCATATGTATGTGTGTGTGTGTACTATGCTATACGCATATGTATTTAGTATATTAAATGCCTGCGTACAGTTTGCATGCGACGTTGGCAGCCATTTGAATGCATTTCGAAGCCACTGAACTGAGCGCGCGGATGCAATGCGATTGAATGTCTGTCTGACTGATAGTCCGTCTCTATGTCTGCCTGTCTGTCTATGGCTTTGCTGCTGTCTACTGGCTTTTGGCTTTAGCTTAGGAGTTCTTCGTTTATATGTTGTTGTTGCTGTTGTTTACGTTGATCAGCATAAATTTATTATTCATTTCTTTCTATGCGTGCATAACACAAACACAAATGCAAATGCAATCACAAAAACAAACGTCAAAGTGCTGCCTACTTCCGTTCGTTCATGCTCACACAGAGTCCGCATAGTCGAGTCCATGGCGTTGTTTTTGTCTGCTCCTCTTCTTCTCTTTTTTTATCTCATAAATGAGCTTCATTTGCCATGGACTTTCTTTAAGCGCTGCAAATCAGTCCTTATACATACTGCGCATGTTTTGCATTTGGCTCGCTGTCATCAATTGTCTGCTTGGGATCAATTATCTTGTGAGCTGCCGTTCCTCTCACCGACTGATATGCTCATATTCTTTTAAGCAAGACAATAACCAACCAAACGAAACCAACTTACGTAAACAGTTCTTCTTCTTACTTATACGCAAACAATAATTTTTAGAACAGTTTGAGCCATTTGCCAGTTTGGATTTTAATATACAAAAATTAAATAACATAAAATTCAATTCAATCACTGAACAGAGCCAAAGTAGTAAATGAAGTGTTCTTTTTTCTTTCTTTTCTGTCTTCATTTTTAACTCCAAACAATCCCCAGAATACGAGTATATGGGGCTTTTTTCGTTATATGAAGAATTTCGCTATGTAGAAGTTCGACCGTATTTCAAAACTGTTCATGTCTGTACTTAGCCACCTAGGGGTTATGCCTGCTTAACAGTTCATTCTGTGCCTTAAATGCCAAAGAATTACTGAGCCTAACTTGAAAATGTTTTCATGGTTATTGTTGTAATGCTTAATTTTTGATGTGAAACATCTTTGCGCTCGCTATAGTGAAATGTAATATAGAACTAACGTCAAGTTAAGGTCTAAATCTAATAGCTTAAATACATATTTAAGCAACTCGAAGCTGCAAGGCTCGGTAGCTCAGTGGTAAGTCCATTCTTGAGAGCTTCAGTTCCAATCTTTTGGCGGAAGTTTTTTGAGTTGGTTTTTTTATTTGTTTTCAGCTGGTGAATTGTGCAATTAAAAAATCGAACAGAAATTTCTTTAAAGTGAAAACCAATACTAACCATGTCTTGTACCTTTTTAAACCATTTTTAATTGTTTTGAATTTGATTTAAAACTTCACATCAAATTTTTTACTTGGAGCTTAGTTCTAAATCAAGTTTAGTACTTGACGCCTAAATACAAAATTAAGCAGCGACTATCTACAAGGCTCGGTAGCTCAGTAGTAAGTCTATTAATCTTGCGGTATTTAGATACACTGCAATCGACAGTGTTTGCATCTTATTTATTTTTTCATAAACCAATCGTAGCATATAAAAAAGGAAATACTCGTACAGATCTTTGAAACTCATATGAATATTAGTTAGATTAAAGCAGCTATTGAACAATAAACAATTGAAGCCATGCACACACATTTTTGTTTTAGTAATTTTGAGCAATTAAGTAAGTTGATTTTATTTTCTTTGTTTTGTATACCCTGTACCAAAAAATGGTAAAGGGTATATTAAAGTTGTGCAAATGTATGTAACTGGCAGAAGAAGGTTTGGCAGACCCCATAAAGTATATATATTCTTGATCAGCATCGAAAGGCGAGTCGATATATCCATGTCCGTCTGTCCGCATGAACGCACGGATCTCGGAAACGGTAAGACCTACAATCACCAAACACGAATCACGAAGACTCTGCTAATCACCAGGCACGAAGACTCTGCCAATTCATAGGCATAACGAGTTTATTTTTTTTTCGATATTCGACCTATAACATACAGCTGCCATAGGAACGATCGGGTGAAAACCCACATTTAGTAAAAAAAAACTATTTCGTTTTTCAAGATATCTTCACCAAATTTTGGATTTAACAGTTTTAGCTACTGTTCAATTGTATATCTCAATATTATATATATCGGTTTACTATATCATATAGCTGTCATAGGAACGATCGGCCAAAAAACAACCGTTACTGTTTGTTTACCGTTTTGTTTATTAAGATATCGTTACCAAATTTTGGATATAATGATTTTAATAATATTAATATAATATAATATTAATAATATTCAATCATAATCCCGAATATGGTAAATATCGGTTTACTATAACATATAGCTGCCATAGGAACGATCAGTCGAAAAATGGCTTTTACTAAAAAAAAAATCTTTTTTCTTGAGATATCCTTACATAATGAATAGAAACTATTAAAGCAACAAAAAAATATTTTCAGTTTTGGATTGGGTATAGGGTTTCTATAGTCGGTTACGCCCTTTCTAGTTTCTTTTTTTGTTTATATGCTGATACATAAGTATTTCCTTGCTAGTCATGAGCTAAGACAGTTAAATTAAAAAGGAAAGGATATGCTACATGTAATTCCACAGCATAGCCGAAAATATACGGAAATGGCAAGTGCTCAGAAATACATCAATACATACGCTGATCACTGAAATAATAGCAACGATCATAGCTATACTACAACAATAAGAAGAAGAGTTATAGGCATACTACAACACCAACAACTGGAAACAACAGCAACAACAACAACAGGAAGAAGAAATATTTAATTAAAATCAACAGCCATTATGGCCACCGGCACAGAAAACTCGCGGACATACATATATACATACGCACTGTGACTGTACTATGCATGTGTATGTTAGTGTGGTGTGTGCGTGTTAGTGTATGTGTGTGTGTGTGGATGTGTGTTCAAGCATTTACCGCCTTCGATTGCCTACAAGTGATTTTGACGTTGATGACGCTCATAATGATAAAATACGAAGTGCACGTTTACACATGCGAGACTATTCTCGTGTATGTATTTGAATGTGCGTACATTTATGTAGTATTTTAATTATGCTTGTTTGTATCGACACTCTTTAATTTTAATTTTCATTGAGCAAAAACAAATGCCGCTAACGTTTTTTTTTTTTCGCTTTTGTATGAGGCGGCTCTATTTGCCGTTTTGCTAATAAGCGAACGCATGCCAATCCGAATCGAACCGAACCGAATCGAGCCAAGCTAAGCCAAGCCAAGTCAACGCCAATAAATGCGCAGCAATTAAAATGCGCCAAGCGTGCCTTAGTCAAGCGAGGGGCACTTGGTGCGGGCTGGTGCCTGAAATAAGCTCAAACGCGTTTCAATCGGCAGTTGTACATTTTCATTACGCAAAATCGCAACGTAGCGTCGCAACTCGCCACGAATCGCCAGCAGCGGCAGCGGCAGCGTCAGCAGTGGCATGAATTGCCTTCAATCGGAATGAAATTACGGCGTGGCCATTGGCTATCACAGCTTACATACACGCACACATGTATCGAAAATACAACAATAACAACAACTATTGCATGTGTAATATTTAAAATGTGATTCGATTGCCTATCAAATATTGTTACATGCCAGTATTGTAACTAAGCGACTATTTTTTGTTACTTCTTCTTTTGTTTTGAAAAGGCTTTTTGGATTTCTGCTTTTTTGTTGTCTAATTATTTATTAATTCTATTAAAAATGAATTCCAATCGGAAATTGTGTTTTTTATGGCTCTTCCGATAATGAAATTTTTTAGCATTTGAATTATCTATTAACGCATTTGTTAAACTATTTAATAAACATTTCATTTGTGTTTAATGCTTATTACTTTTTATTGTAAGCTTTTCGGTTTTTTTTTTTTGGGTGATATGCTTCTTATTAGATTTTTGCCACTTGTTGAATATTCGATTACCTGCTATGAATTGTTTTTTTTTTTTTTTTTTTTTTTTGTTATTTTCGGAAACGAAGCAATTTATATGTAAGTACACCTCTTAGTTGGTTTTGGTCTTAACAAAAAAGAAAAGAAAAAAAATTAATGCAAATTCGAAAGACAGGTGCACGGTAAAGAACGTTTGCAGCCACTTAACTTTTGTAGTGTGATTTTTTTTTTATTGCTGACAATTTGTCTTACATATTCATAGCATGTTGGCTTAGTTGTTGTTTTTGATGTTCTTATTGGCCAATTCAAATGAATTATGTGCCAGTAGAAATTATTTATTGGCCAGTGGCCAAATTTCAAACTTAAAACTAATACATAATGTTTTTATAGCATTTTTGAAAATAAATCAGCAAAAAAGAAAACCAAGACAGTTGAATTTCAAACCAAAAAAACCTACTGCACGACATTTAAACGATTTTGTCAAGTTGCCAAAAAGATTGCCAGCATGTGGACGTGCTAGCAAAGCACAGGGGAAGTGACCAAACCGGCCACCATTTGCCATATGCATAAAATATAAATGGGCAGACGCAAAAAATTACATATTGCAAATTTTCATCTAAAATTACAAACTTACTTTAACGAT